>PVKB01005141.1:0-70932 GCA_004027205.1 Ctenodactylus gundi | reverse complement strand
CTCGAGGGGAATTTACTCCACCACAGTGGCTCTTGGGAGGGAGTTGTCACAGTCTCTTCATGTTGGCCTTTGTGTGCTCCCAGAGATGCGTGCTCCTTGGGGTATATGCCCCTTGAGGTGGTGGATCAGATCAGGGATGTCTGTGTCTCCTAAGAGGGGCTGGCAGTAGGGAATGGAGGTCCAAGAGTCGTCTCTACAGAGTGTCTTAACTCCTGCTCCTGCCTTGCCATCTTCTGTCTTCCTGCCCCAGTGTCCCAGGGGCCTGAGGTGGCTGGTTGGAGCAGAGGTAAGGTGATATCACTTACACTGCTTTGCTTTATATGGTGTGTTCTCAACTCTGTCCAATCCATTTTTAATGCATAATTTGAAAAAGTACACTTTAGTATTCTAAAATGGAATTGGGACACAACTTAAAGTATATAATATGTGTAACTTAAAATATATAATATTCTAAATATAAAGGATAAATAAAAGAAAATGACATTATAAAATATGTTTCAACATATAAATGTGTGGGTGTTACTACACTTATGGAGCAAAAATATCTCCCAAGTTTCCAGATGTCCCCCTAGGGCTCTTGGTAAGAAATAGTGACTTTTGGAGTAGGGAAGTTGGGTCCAGGTTTTGTTGTAGTCTTTGATAGCTGTATATCCTTAGGCAAGTGAGTTCGCCTCCTTGAGCCCTGGGCTTCTCGTCTGAAAATTGCATCCAGCTGAAGCTGCTTTGGGCAGATGCAAGGCATTAATGAGCCTCCAGAATTTTAAGATTTTTGATATAGGGCTGACTTTCTGTCTCACTACCATCTCCTAGTTTATCCATGATATCTTGGCTGAACTTCCCCCTTTAAGAGCAATCCTGCCTTCATCATGCTTTCGTGGCTTGCCGATCCCTCCCACCTCATCTCTGGGCTCCATCTGCGGTCAGCTGAGCAGCCCACTTCCTACTCCCCTTGCTCTCAGCCCCTATTATATGACCAGACTTCTTTTAGTCACCAAATATTCTCAGGCTTATTTGGCTCCACCTGGGGGGGGGGGGCAGGGAGTGAGGAATTATACAGAAATTGGGAGCCTGTTCATCCCCTCTAAAGAGTGGATAGCTTCTACACATACATTGCCAGCCTCTTGGCTTTCAGTGGCCCCCAGCAAGGCCCTGCTCAAGCCCTTAATAAATATAGCAAAATGGGGGAAATCCTGGCCACTCCAGAATGGCTGCCTATGTCTGTCCGTTTGCTAATGGGTAGCCCAGAGCTCATGCTGCCAGTGTCATCCCTTTAGATGTCTCATCACCACAAGGATGGAGCCAGCTCCTTCAGTTCACCACAGCTATGGATGACCCTCAGATGCAGACGTCGAGGCAAGGGCAGTTCACTGCCCAGATCCCCAGTCCTCTCTGTGTCTCCATAGTTCCACTCTTCTGAAGCCTGGATGCTGCTGTCTCCCTAAAGGAAAGATCCAGCTGGTCCTTCTACGACCATCGAGTGTCAAAGATACATAACCGCAACCGTGGCCGTGACTATCGCCTCCACAGCCCATGACAGAGCAACATCTGTATTGTGGACTATGAATGAGCCCTTGGGTGATTGACTCATTCAGCAAATAGATTTTTTTTTTTTGTACCTACTGAAAGCCAGGCATTGTTGTAGGCATGAGGTATGGGTTAGTGAGCTAAAAGACGAATTCTTGCCTTATGAGGAATACCAACAATAAGTCATTGTGTGTGTGTGTGTGTGTGTAATTCAGGGGTGGATGGGTGAGTGCATGCTCACATATGTGTCTATATAGACTGTTAGTGATACTAAGTGCTAAAATAAAAAATAAGGCGGGGAAGGGGATTGGGAAAGGTCCAGGGAAAAGCTTTTAAATTTTTGGACAAGGTGGGCAGGGAATGGTTCACTGAGAAAGTGGCATTTGAATAAAGACTTAGAGGAGTGGGAGAAGGAATTGTGCAGGTGTCTAGGGGAACAAGATTCCAGAACAACAGGTACCAGGGTGAAGCCCCTGGGGGAGCAGCAGGCCTGGCAGGTGCGGGCATAGCCAGGTGAGCCACATGGCTGCTTCACAGCCAGCAAGCAGCAGAGCAGGAGAGATCAGAGATGTGGGTGTTAGGTAGGGTAAGACCACGTGGGCTCCTTAGAGTAAAATGAGAGACAGAAGCTTTTGAGCAAAGTAAGGTCATAATTAGTTTTAGATTTAAAAAAGATCACAGTGGTTGTTGCATTGGGAGCAGACTGAGGTAGGCAGGGGAGGAAGCAGGGCAACCATCTTAGGAAGCTCCTGCTGTACTTCAGGTGAGAGAGGCTGGTGGCTGGCACAAGGAGTGACAAAGATAGTAAGAAGGGGAGGAATTCTAGACAGATTCTAAACAGAAATCTGTAGCCTATGATCCCAACAGAATTTCCTGGCTGTTTGGATATGAGGTATGGGAAAGAGAAGTCAAGAGCGACTCTAATGTTTTTTAGCTTGGCATCTGTGAAGATAGAGGTGGCGTTTGCTGTGACAGGGAAGGAGACTGGGCTGGTTTTGGAGTTTGAGTTCAGTCTTGGCATCCTCAGTCTGAGATGCCCATGAGAGACCACCTGTGGTGCTGTGGCATCTAGAGTCAGCTGGAATGTGGCTTTACAGTTGAAGCAACTGGATTCTACTGGAGTTGAACATTTGAGAGCCATCAGCACATAATTGTACTTAAAGATGCAGGAGTGAGTTAGTGTGGACAGAGAAGAGACAAAATTAAGGGATCAGAGGCATGTGGAGGAGGATGAGGAGCAGTAGCCCAGGTGTGGGAGGAAGGCCAATGGTCGTGGTCTTTTGGGAGCTGAGAAGAGAGTGAGTTCTTTGACAAACTTCTGAGAAACCCAAGAAGACGAGCCTGAGAGATGGGCTCGCTGTTGTGGAACAGCAGTGCACTTCGTTTTCAGGCTGCACACTTTTCTTTTTAAGAGAGGCTGTATTCCTGGACTGGAGCCATTTCTGTCAGAGTGGAGCTTCTGTCCCCATCCCTGCAGAAAGCCAGAGAGAGGATTTGTGCTTACTGAGAGAAAATGAGAAAGGTACCTGCACACGTTAAAGCTCCTTACCTTACTTTGTCCTCACATCAAGTCCTGCTGGGGAAGTGTTTATAGAGTTAAGAATATAGAGCACAGGGCCTTTTAAATCTGTGTTGGCTGATAGAACTTTCTGTGGCTCAGGATGCATTCTATATCTGCGTCATCCAGTGTCGGATCTGTGGTTGTGTGTAGCCATCAGCAATTGAAATGTGGCACGTGCAACTGGGCTGATGTTTCGATTGTATTCGGCTTAATTTAAGTTTAAACGCCATCTTTACCTCTTGTGCCGCTTGCATGGATACCACAATTAAATCTAAGTGGTTAAAACTATACTTAAACCCACTTCTTGTGACATAGGGCCTAGGTCTTCCAGTCTACCCTGTTTCCTTGATGCAGCCTTCCAGAGTGGGCTGGTTTGGTGTGGGCTGGTGAGGTTTAGAGAGAGCAGATTTGAAGAAGGAAATAAAGTACAAGACCAAGGAGCTCCTCTGCAGTTTTGAAGGCATTATCAGCTACTTTATATGTTCTCCATGGTATCCTGACTCCTGTTTTTTTTTTTTTTCTGTTATCAACCTCTGTGGAGGTTTTCTGTCCAACCTCTGTGGAGGGAGGGTGTGCAGGAAAAAGGATACCTGGTCTATGTGACCACTTACAAACCCTACCAATGTATAAAACCAAGGAGCTTGGTCAGTACATTGATAGGATTTGTCAGTTTCCCTCATAAAGCTTTCACTGTCCACCCTCTGTATTCATAAACACTTCAAATCCTTTGAAATACTAGTACCTACTCCTGGTTTTGGACTAGAGGTACCTGGTGTTATTACCAGTATTTCAGTTATGTCTGTGACCTGTCTCCTGAATCACTTTGTAAATTCCTGCAAGCCCATGAATTATGACATGTTCAGTTTCCTGTTCATGGTGGACAGGATCAGATGGTGGAAAGACGGTCCCTGTAATACCAGAGCCTAGATTGATGTTTAGAAAACTGCGGCACCTCAGGAAAAATCTATTTAATAACTGAATGGCTAAAGTTAGAATCCTATAATCTCTTCAGATTTCCAAGTTTTCATCCACTAGTTTTGTAGCCCAGGGCAAAATGCTAAGTCCTTTAAAACTCAATTTGTTCATCTATCAAATGTGATGACAGTATTTTTTTTAATGTTCTCATGAGAATCGAAGGAGATGATAGCTGTAGAAGTTTTTTCACAGTATCTGGGACATAGTAGGTGGTTATTATGTGATGGTGTTCCTTTATGTCATTTATGGTGATGTGCATTTGGTTTATTCTTCACTGGACTGTGACCTTCTGCAAGTAGGGACTGTGTTTTTATCACTGATGTCTTCTATAGCACTTACACAATGCCCTGAACATATTAGATTCTTAAGAAAGCTGTTAGATTTATTGCCTGCTGTATACCTCTGGCCTCAGCACAGGAGCAGAATGAGATGTTACCCAAGACCACCAGGGAGCCTTTGTAGGTACCCATGCTTAGAGGAGTCACAGCCTCTAGCTTGGCTTAGGGACCTACTGGTAATTTACAGACAATCTTACTGCTTCTCCAGGGGACCATTGAGGTTCTTGAGATCACAGAGCTGCCCTGGGTAGTTCTCCTGTTGCAGCCTAAGCCCTGTGAAGACAGGCCCTTTTGTCAGTTTCGCTCACTGCTGTGCCTAGAAGCAGCACATGATATATAGTAGGTGCCCAGCAAATGCTTGGTAGATCGAGGCGTGTCTACACATGGGCATGAGAAACAAAATTATAGAACGGGAATCTGGAAACTGTTTTGGTAAAGGGTTCAAGAGTAGGTATTTTAGACTTGTGGGACAGACTGGCTCTGTTGTGATTACTTAGTTCCACCAGGGGTGGCTCAAAAGCAGCCATAGGTAATACATAAATAATAAGCAGGAATGTGTTTCAGTAAGATGTAACTTACAGAAACAGATGGCATGCTGCTTCAACGATTGGTTGAAGAGACTGCTCTTTCTCCATTGATAACCCTGCTACTAATGTTGACATCACTTGGTTGTAGAGGTTTTGGTTTATTCTTGACTCTCGGTTCTGTCCTATTGATGTGCCTGTCTATACTTATTCCAGTGCCTCACTGTGTACTATAGCTTTGTAGGTAGCTTTGAAAATTAAAAGTTATGAGTCCTCTGATTTTTTTCTTTTTAGATATTGCTTTGCCTAGTTAGGGTCCCTTGTGATTCTGTGTGAACTTGGGGACCCCCTTCTTTATTTCTATAGGTAAGGCCATGGGAGTTTTGATAGGATTGTATCAAATAACTTTGGGGAATATTACCATCATAACAATATTAAGCCTTCTAATTCATTAATGTGAAGTAAGTCTCCAAATAATTGGGTCTTTAATTTCTTTCAGCAGTGTTTTGTAGTTTGTAGTATGCAAGTCATTTATCTTCTTAGTTTAATTTATTCCTAGGTATTTTATTCTTTTTAATGCTGTTATTAGTGGGCATGTCTTCTTAATTTTCTTTTCAGATTACTGGCATCTGCAGAGCATCTGGTATCTTGAAGTCAACTGTGTGCTTGTCTGTCTGTCTATCTATCCATCTATCTATCCATCTGTCATCTTATTTATTTGAGATAGTCTTGCTCTGAATTCCAGGTTGATCCTGAGCTTAATATGTAGCCCCCATTGGCCTAGAACTCATGGCAATCCTTCTGCCCCAGCCTCCTGTGTGCTGGGATTATAAGCATGTGCCATCAGACCCAGCTATTATGTGGTGCTGGGAGATCAAACCCAGGGCCTTATGCTTCCTAGGCAAATGTTCTAATCACTGACTATGCCAGAAGCCCCTCAGTTGATTTTATATGTTGATGTGTCTATAATTTTTCTGAATTTATTAGTCTAGTCTTTTGTGGATTCTTCAAGATTTTATATAGATAGAAAATTGTTACCTGCAAAATAGTGAAATTAAACCCTTCATTTCATATACAAAAATTTAACTTTGAATGGATCAAAAATCTAAATGTAAAAAGTAGAACCATAATCCTATTAGAAGAAGCAGGCTTAAATTTTCATGAGCTTGGTTGTTCATTACTCAGCTTTCTGTTACTGTGATAAATACCTGAAGTAATAAGCTTATAAAGATAAAAGATTTACATTAGAGCAGAGGTTTTGCTCCATGATTGATTGGGCAGAACCTTAGCTCTTGGGCATGTGGTGAAGCATTATATCATGGTGGGGAGCATGTAGTGAGATGGCTGAAATGCTGATGGAGTTCGTGGGAGGCAGTTTCCACACTGTCCCTACTGAGGCCATGCCCCGGAATGGCTAGAAGACCTCTCACTAGGCTTCACCTCTTAAAGTTTTCACGACTTCCCAATGGCATTAAGCTGGGAACAGCTTGTAACACATGGGCCTGTGGGAGACTCTCCACATCCAGACTATGCTAGATGTTGTGGTAGATTCTTAGACGGGGTGCTGAAAGCACAGCCAACAAAAGCAAAACTGGAGAAACTGGACTGCATCCTGTTAACACTTTGTGTGTGAGAAGACATTGTCAAGAAAGTGAAAAGGTAAGCTAATAGAATGGGAGAAAATACTTCCAAGTTATACTTGATAAAGTCTAATATTTATAACAAATAAAGAGTTCTTGAGTATAAACTCAAGTATAAAAAAACTCAATTATAAATAGATAAAAAATCCAACTATAAAATGGGCAGTAGAGTTGAATGGGCATTTCCCCAAATGAGAGATACAAATGGCCAGCTCGTATGTAACAAGATGTTGAACCTCATTGATCCTTACAGAGATATAAATCAAAATCATAAAAAACACTTTACACCCACTAAGACAACTATATATAAAGAGTAAAAACTAAAATTAAAAACGCCCAGAAAATAACAGGTGTTAGCACGGATGTGGAGAAACAGGAACTTCCCTGTATTTCTGGTGGGAAGGGAAAATGACGCAGCTACTGTGAAAAACAGTTTGGCAGCTCCTCAAAATGCTGAACATACAGCTACCATATGGCCCGGCAACTCCGCTCCTCATTCCTCAGGGGAGATGAAAACAGCTGTCTGCACAGAAACTTACACATGAATGTTTATGGCGGCATTATACATAACAGCCAAAAAGTGCAAATAACCCGAATGCCCGTCAGTAGATGAACAAATAAATGTGGCAGATCCATGAAATGGAATAGTATTTAGCCACAGAAAGGAACGAAGGACCGCTGCTTGTTAGACCTTGGAAGATTTTCAAATATACTGTGCTAAGTGACAGAAGCCAGACCACAAGGACAGATATTGTGTGATTTTTTAAAAATATGAAATACACAAAATTAGTAAATCTGTAAAGACAGCAGACTGGTGATTTCCAGGGGAGACAGGGAGGAGAAAAGAGTGAGGAATTGAATTCCGAGGTCTTTTTGAGGTGATAAAGACATTTTGAAATGAGAACAAGGTGATGTTTCATGTTTTGAAAACATGCCCTAACTATTACTGAATTTTGTACTCTAAGCTGTAAAGCTGTATGTATGCAAAGGCATGAAATGTTTACATTTTGCTTTGATCAAAAGAATCAGATGGTAGTATTTGGCCTGGGAAATAGTATGCCGACCCCTCTCCTGGAGTAGAGTTTTTCCACCTGCTGGCCAAGATACATTAACAGGTTGGGAAATTAGTGGAGGAGGTCACAACTGGCAAATCTAGAAAAAATAATTAAAATGGAATAGAATGCATCAGTGCCATGACAGAGAGTAAAGTATTACTGTTTCGCTAAATGTTGCAGTTTTATGCATATATAGAGGTTTGCAGTTTTATACATACTTCTAGATAGGTGGGTCCTGGCTCATGCTGTGATATGTATTTCTTACTGTGGACCATAGCCAGTAAAAGCATAAAAGCCACTTCTTATGTCGTCCCATGGCCTTTTAGTTGGGTCAAATTTGGTGCCAAAGTCTAAAGCCAGTCTGCGTTTTCACTCATCCCCCTTGCCCCCACCCGGAGGCCCAACATCTCAAGTTGCTGTCTGACTTCTCCTTTAGCTGCAGTGAGCCTTCCAGGACATCCCACTTTGGGAATCCTAGAGGATTATTTCCCTGTGTCTGGCCTTGTCTTGAGCTTTCCAGAGTCTCATGAACACTGGGCAGCTACCATAACCAAGTCTGTTTAGTTTGTACTTCAAGAAGACGTAAGGAACTTTTTAGGGGAGACACAGGAACCTCTTACTGCCTGTTGTTAGGAATTTGACCATCCATCCTGAAATCCATGCTTCCTGACAGGGCAGTGAGGGCTCTGGAGCTGACCTTGATGTCTTTAGATGAGTCGGAATAGCACTTTCATTTTTAAAATCCCCAATCCCACTCTTCTGGCTGCCTTGTGTAGAGATTTCTTGTCTAGCCAACATTCGGGCCCAGTTTCTTCTAATCTACTGGTTGAATCAGACCCCTTCTTGCATCCACAGCCTTTCCTTCCATTGCCCTCTACTCTTTCCTCTGACCGGTTGGCTTGCTGGGTAGGCTGAGTGGGAATACGCTCATGTGGGTGTGAGCATGCAGGTTTGGGAGCACATGATTATATGTGAACCTCTGCTCAGGTCAGCCTTGTCCCACCCTCAATCCTGCAGGCCTGGAGTCCTCATGTGGAGCCAGTGGATAAGTCACAGTAGGGAATAGATGGACAGCTAGACATCCAAGCTGGGCACAGTTGTTTTGTGATGTGCTCCGAGGCTTTAGGACTGCCAGGAGCCCTTAAAAGTCTGGTATTGATTTTATACTCAGGAAATGCTCAGCCCAAGAGACCTTTGTCAGACAAGACACACTGGCAGCCTGTGGCATGCTTTGTCAGAGCACTGGGAGTCCTTGGTGAGGGCACGTGGCTGAGGCCTGGGGGAGCTGTGACTGGGAATGGCAACTAGCCCCCACCCCCTTGGTGACTGCCAGCCCAGCCGGCCTCCTGATTTCAGGTCTCAGCTCTGCAGATGTGTGCTAGTTGGTGGCCTTGTCTCCTGTAGGTGCTTTTCTTTGTTATGATCACTGTGTCATAGCGGGCACTAACATCTACATCACAGTGCTGTGGTCCGAAACTGACAAGCCCCATGACAGGAATAAACATCCACAGATCTTCTCTGATTCTGGCAACATCCTGGAGCACCTCAGAGCTCCTGGACAACATGCAGTGCATTTTTGTCTTCAACATCTAGCCACAGCCTGCCTGAGCCTGCCAGGACAGGGCTCTCAGGAGGATACCAGTGTGTAGTGCCCATTTACAGAAGCCTGGCGACAGGAGAAGGAGAAACTGGACCCCTAGGGATATGGGGAAGAGAGGTGCAGTACATGTGTTTCACCCGTGTCCTTGGAACTAGAGCTGCAGGTCTCAATCTTTCACTTCATTGGCCGAGACCACTTGTCTTGGCTGCCAGCCTGTGAGGGACAGTCACTCTGCTCCTTAGAGCAGTGCATTGAGAGAAAGGCCTAAGGAAATGTCTGTCGGCATGGACTGATCAACTCTGTCCCAGAGGGCCCTGCATTTTGTCCCTCTAAAGTGAATCCATGTGATAATGAAAAGTGAGTGATCCAAAAACTCGGATCCCAGTGTCTGACCAAAGTGGCCCCGGTTGTCTACCACTGTGTAACACAGCATTTCAGGATGTCTTGGCTTAACACAACAGGCTTTGATTTAGCTCACATGTCTTTCTTTAGTTTGGGCAAGGCTCAGTGGAGAAGGTTCTTGGCTCATCTGTGTTCTAGGTAGCATCAGCTGGGGCAGCTAGAGAATATTCTCCAAGGTGGTCCATTTCCATGGCTGACCAGTTGGCTGCAGGCTCCATCAGGGCAAGGGCTGGGGCCTCTGGTCCTCTCTACGCAGCCCTCTCCTTCTGCCACCCCCCACCCCCAGCCCAGACATTTGCACTTTCTCACAACGTGGTGGCTGAGTTCTAAATCTGAATAACCGAAAAGCATCATGCAGACACTGTCTTGTCTTTTATAACGGACCTAGCAGAAGTCGTGTAGAATCATTTGCCCTACAGTCACAAGATTTGAAAGGATGGACCCTGGATCGTACTTCTTCCTGAGAGGCGTGCCAGAATCATATTGTAAGAAGAGCCAGTGGGTGGGAGATAGCATGTGGCCATTTTTAGAGAATACACACTCTGTGTGAGCCACGGAGGATGAATGGCCGTATTTAGATATTATTGCACACACAGAACCCCAAGAGGCTTTGGGTAGTAGCACGGAGTACAAGGACAAGATTCCAAGGAAGTGACTTTTGCTACAGGTGTAGAGAAGGATCCTGGCTGTGATACCTGATTTGTTTCTGTTCTGGGTGTGGCAGGAGGAGAGCCACGCTTTTGATCTGCAGCTTTGATATATGTGAGAGACCCTTTGTGAGAAAAGTCCTAGTGGGAATTGTGTTTGTTGAGACTTCTTGCCTCCTCCTACCTGTAGCTCAGCTCACCAGAAGTCCCTGATGAGTAATCCTCATTGGGGAGAACTAGAAATAACTCGCTGCCTAGCAGCCAGGCTGGGAGAAGATGCCTGATGCTCGGAGGTGCTAGCCCTAGCAGCTGGCAGGCTGGCCGGTGTGGGGGTTTTCCCTTTTGAATCTCTGGGCCCTGGAACAGAGCCACATCCAGGGAGATGCCCCCAGCGTGGTGCTCCTTCAGGGACTGTGAGCAGGCTCCAGAGGAGAGAGGCAGCTGCTTGCTCCCCTAAGGAAGCTGGCCCTCTAAAGGTTAATTGCCCTCCGCTGTGTGGGGTCAAAAGCAGTTGCCGAGCTCACTGTCCTGATATTCTGCTGAAGTCTTTCCTTGCTGAGCTTGGGAGGCTGCTGCAGCAGGGAGGCTAGGACTGAGGTCCACAGCCATTTGTCTCCCAGCCACATCCCACTGTGCGTATTTGCAGGACTCCAGTAAGAAGCTGGCACCTTCCTAATGGCCAGGAGCCTGAGTAAACTCAGGGCCATTAACCTTCACCTGGTCTAGCTTGGGGACATTTATAAGACCAAGAGATTGGAGCCAATCTATGTGCATGGGAGATGTATAAGTAGCCCTCTGCAGTATCTGCCAGTTCAGGAATGTAGAGGGGTTTCTAAGCCATCTTTTGCAAAAGGAGCGCCAGGGATCACGAGTTCAGAATCCTACCTGGACAACTTATTAAACATGCAGACTGCAGGCCGACTGAGTCTCCAGTGTCTGAGTCAGTTCTCTGCATCTTAACAAGCACCTCCTGGAGTTTGTCACCCAGTTCTCGTCCCAAGGGCAGCCGTTCCCTGCATTTCTGTTGAGCGCTTAGTTTGTGCTATGGGTTGTGTTAGATGCTGGAGAAGTGGATAAATAAGACGAGACACCGGCCGGGGAGAGGATATAACTTTCAAGAAATTCCTGAATTCATTATCTGAAACTAGGGGTTCACTTGCCCAATCCTTCTCGCCTTCTACCAGGGCTTGGAAATTACTCCCTGGGGGCATCTCTGCAAATGCTGACTAGCTGATAAAAAATAAAAGCTCAGTCTGATGGGATTACCAGGGAATTGGTGCCATCTGATTTTGCAATGTGGGATTTTAATAACCATACTTTACTTTTATGTGACCCCTCTGACTGTCCTTCCAAATAGACAAGTCTAGAAGTGTTTGTTCCATACATGGAATGCTTTGGACAGATGTTCCCTCATTTCCCCAAGCTCTTTTTTCCGAGCATCTTTGAGGTTTTCTGTTTATGCTAAAGAGTCTCAGTATTTCTTTTATTTAAAAAAAAAAGGAAGAAAAGTGTGAAGAGTCCTGGACAAGGAATAAAGTGACCGGGATTCAATTCCCCTCCCAGCTTCCCATGAGACTTGAAGTGTGGCTTTCTGTCTCTGTTTTCCTCTGCCATGTTAGGCCCTCACTGCCTGCCTCGAGGGGATCACACAGGTGAGTCAGATGGCTGGGCTTTGGAAAGCGAGAAGTGGCCACATGCATGCCATGCATTGTGAATAGTTACAGGGACTTGGTACCTTGGTTTCTGAGGTACTTCCAGGCCTCGGCTGAATGAGAGGAGAGGCAGAAACACAATGAAGTGATGGACCCCACGCCACACTCTAAATCTGGAATCTGTGAATACCAAAGGTTTTCTGTATTCCAATTAACCCTTCTAGCAACTTGGAGAAATAGGTAGGACGGTAGGACAGATGTTATCTATACGGTGAGGAGATTGGACTAGATACTTTCTGGAACCTCTTCCAGCTCTCAGATTAAATAATTCTATTATTTTCCAGATGACAAGACTGTATTGGACTGTGCTAAAGTGCTGGGAGGTGAGGAGGCCGAGCTGGGGCTACATGGCTCATCGGGGTGCGGCTGGGGCTCCTGGCCTCAGCTTCCTGTCTTCTCGTAGATGATGCTGTCTGGGCCCTTCGGTGACCAAGTATATTGGTTCTGAATGTGGCTTTCTGTGTGAACACAGTGCCCCTGTTCCAGTGTGTGAGGCACCTGCTGTGCAGCCCCTTTCTGCTGAGCGCTTTGACTCATAGTCTTTCTGCACAGACTAGAGTGGCAGGGCAGTTTATCTGGACAGCATCACATGGGAGCCCACAGTGTTTTCTGGAGCCCAGAGCCCTTCCTGGATGGAAGAAAGTATACTTCCAGACTCCATGCCCTGGGGTTCTGAGGATTGAAGATGGAGCCTTGCACTGCCACTCCTGGCTCCTGCCGTCTGGCGGCTTTGCTGCCCCAGTGAGGCAGAGTGATCTGTTGCTGTTTTGTCACTTTAAGTGCTGATGATTCTTACTATCTTAAAGTCTGCTGATGTGACTGGAGGCCTCTTTGCCAGAGGCCCAGAGAGTAGGGAAGTGGGTAAATGAATAAATTGGGAGCTCTCAGCAACCTCTAGGGCTTCTGTTCTCCAGAGGCGGTGCAGAACCGGAGCACTTTGCTCCTGCCTAGCATGCTACGTGGCAGTGGGCAGGGCACAGGACTACCTCAGGGTCCTGCTGTCCATCCTGGGTGGGCCATGCTGAGCTGCAGGAGACAGCAAGCTCCAAGTCAGTCAGCCTCAGTACTGCGCCAGACTTACTTATGTCAGGGAAGCATGCCTTCCTCGAGAGACATTAAATATTAATAACTGCAATAGATGCAGAGGATAAACAAAAGCGAGTTATAAAATGTTCATCTTACAGGCAACGGTGGTAACCCTGGTAAGCAAGAGTGGCGCAAAGGCCTCGAACTCCTAAAGCTTTTCTCAGTGGCCTTAGAGAACAAGGAATAAAATGAGCTGGAAGAGGCTCCAGTGAAGCTTAGAGTGTGCCTGTCTCTCTGCTCTCCTCTGCCCTGTTAGTCCCGCTGTCTGCCTCAAGACAGGTGAGGAGGCATGGGAAAACGCAGAGTGACTGCACCTCAGTTGTCTCGCACCTTTCTCTGCTACAGGCTGAGGCATGCAGGAAAAAATTATTAGATTAAAAAAAAAAAACTCATCCTGGTGGAACCCCCTCCCTCCCGCCCCCACCCCCGACCCTCCATGCTGGGGAGGCTGTGGGTGTATTATTAGCTCTTCTGAGTCATACCCTGGCTTGGCACATATTTCTATCCAAGGTACCTGTTAAGATGGCCCTAGCACAAGAGGACAGACCTTCCTAGGATGTAAAGGCAGAGATTCCCAGGCAGGAGTGGGTTTCGAAGGCCGTCTTTCCTTACCTCTAACCACATGGCATAGCCATACCGAACAGGTTAATCCTTAGTGTTTCCCAGGAAGAACTTCCCATATATTGTGGGGTTAGATGAGGGGAAGGACCGCTGATGCACCTGGAAGCTGCAGAGACCTTTTAGATTTGGAGAGGAAGGGGATTCCTCCCCAGGACCCTGGCGCTGGGACAGAAAGTTCCAGAACTAATGCAGCCAGGTGGGACAGGAAGTGTGTTCTGTAGGGGATGAGAAGCCATCAAGACCTGCCCATACTGTTGTCTGAGTTGCTTCGTTTAGAATCTGACTTATTCATTTCTTTGTGTTGTCAGACATAGTGACTTCCTGCTGGCTTGTGCAGTGTGAGGAGCATTGGATTCAACCATGGGCAGAGCATAGAAGGTTTCTGCTGTCACAAGCTCACAGCCAGCAGAGAAATGAGACAGGTCAATAAGCAGAAACTAAAGTGGGGGTGTGTGGGGGCGCTCCTATACTGAGCTGTGAGGTGCCAAGAGGGCCTGGGGTACAGGGTTGGTGGAAGGCTTCTCAGAGGAGGTTGTAGAGAGGCTGCATACTGATATCCAGCCATACGGTGTACTGGGATGTGACCAGGAACTAGGGAACCAAAGAGGCAGGAAGTGAGCACAGACATGTGGAATTTGAGAGAAGAAAAGGAGCAGTCACTTCTGGGCCTTGCGAAGGCCACATTGGCAGAGGCCATGGGCTTTTCTGTCCTTTTCTCCTAAATTTATCCTCTGCTTGCATCTTGCCAGGCACAGGGAGGTCACTGAAGCCTCATATCAGTCAATTTTTCCTAATAACAAGGCAAAATCTGAGGCTCACTGCTTGCTTCTGCTTTCTTTCTTCCTTCTTCCTTCGTTTTGGTTCAGCCTTTGTGGGCCCTGGACAAGTTGAACTGTGACATCTTAAAGATGACCCTTTATGTCTTTGAGGTCAGCAAGCATGGCATTTGCAGATTTTCTCTTCCACACAATGTGTATTTCTTGCCTCTTCGTTCCTTGCATGACGTAACTTGTGTGTGTTTCTGGCTTAGACTCCTTCATTTTCTAATTTGGCATTGTCCTTCTGAATGGGATGATTATATTCACTGTGGTGTGTCACATTAGTCTGTCTAGAGTGGAGATTGGAGAAGCAGTTCCCTCCTTTGTCCCAGTCACTGTGCTACTATTATCGTAGCCTAAGTTGGTACTTTTTTGTTGGTTTGTTTGTTTTTGTTTAAGTGCTTATTTGTCACTTGGCTCGTGTCAAACTTCTGGTCCCATGAAGAAAGTCCATGTCTTTCTTTTATTTTCATAAAATTATCTAAGTCAAATGTCTTAGCCTTTTTTATAGGTCTGCTATTGATTTCTTCAATCCAAATGCAAGTCTTTATGTTTTCCATCCAAAATTCCATTCTGTTGTTTTTCCTCAGTAATTCACACTGTTGAGCATTTTGAGTTTGGCTTCTGTCACCTGCCGTGCTAAGTTGGCCCCCTGTTCAAGTGCTTTACCCTCTGCAAGCTTGGCCAGCGTGGTCTATATATATCATCCTTGGTACCCTCAGAGCACCCAGGTCCTGGCTCCTAAACTCCCATCTGGAGCAGAAGGAGACAGAGGACCCCCCTCCCCACCCCTTGCCTCCCTGACATGGAGCTATTCAATCACCGTCATGTTGTAACTGGCAAATGCAGAAAGCACCAGCGTGCTGTGCTTAGAACCATTTGCTAGGCTGGGTTTAAATGCAGTAGGACTTAGGGCCATTGCTTAGAGGAGGATGTAAGAGATGTGACAGTGTCCCTTTCATCTTCTCTGGCTACCGAGGATTTTTAAAGGAGGGGGAAAGAGAATGGGATGGGAACTGAGGAGCTCTGTGAGCTGCAAAGGTGGCTATAGTGACTCAATGAGTTGCAGCCTCTAAGGTCGCCCTCAGAGGTGCACAGCATGAATATTCATTGTCCTGTGTGCTTAGGTAGCTGCTTTTCTAGTCTTATCTCTTCATAGCAGCCTCAGAAGATAGGGAAAGGGAAGTTCAATTCTCCCTTTTACAGAGCGGGAAAGTGAGTCCAGAATGGATCTGCTGTGATACAAAGTCCCTGTGAAAGTCACAATAGAACTGGGGACTGAGCCAGGTCCTGGGCTCTGATCTGAGCATAAAGCACCTTCGCCTTCAACACTCCTCTGGGAGTACATTTTCGTCATCACTCTCTGTATTTCATCACTGTTTGTGAGGTGATACGTATGACAGCACAGTGTAAACCAATTCCTGGAGGTGCTGCCCGTGGGTCCTGTCACAGTGACAGATACTTACTGCATGCAGGACACCATTCTGGGCACCACTGGGATTATACAGAAGCAAATTACACACTGTCCTGGTTTTTCAGTGGGAGTAATTGTGACAATGTAGGGAATTCAGCCAGCCTCGTGCTCATCTTGGCTCACAGTCCAGGGGTGTTCTGGAGTGACAGATCGTGTCTCTTGTCACCTAGAGTAGGTTCTCCTTCCTTCCTGCCCTTTTTTCTTCCTTCTTTTCTTCTTACTTTTTGCTTCCAAACCAATTAGCAAATAATCAATTTCTGCCAGTTAGTTACTGAGTACCTACTGTGTTCCAGGTGCTGAGTCAGGTGCTGTGGGGACAGTGGAGAATAGGCAGAAGTAGTTTCTGGCCTCTTGAAAATTAAGTCTCACATGATGGGTCTAGAGATACAGAGGACTAAGTATTTATTGAAAGTTCTCATGTTGTCCTGAGTGGGGAAGTAGAGAGTTCTACAGAGTCATTTAGCATGAACTTGTGACCTGGCCTGGGAGATAATGAAAGTTTCCTAGGGGAAATTATGTCTCAAATAGAGACCTGAAGTTGAAATAAAAGGTAGGCATTAGCCTAGATGAAAGGGACATAGCCAGGTATGGTAGTTAGAGTAGAAACCAAGAGAAAACCTGACAATTTTCTTGAAATATAGGGAGAAGGAGAAGAAAGACCTTAGAGGTTGAATTAGGGAGGGTTGGACATTAGCATGGTGCAAAGGAAAACTACTAAAGAATTATAACCAGGAAATAGTTTTGTTATGAAGCAAGTCGTCCAGTCACAGAGAAAGCAGATGATAGGTGGCTGGTATTGCAGGCTATTCCTGCTGATTCTGAAGGGCTGTTGGGCTTTCCCATTGGAGAGGTCCATCCTGTTGGTCACCAAGTCCATCTATGGGTCTAAATCTGTGAAGAGAAACACAGGCTAGAAATATAAGTTTACTGCTTTTCTGCCAGCACTGGCCATGGTAGCTGACCTGGAGTCAGTGATGGAGCAGTTGCTGAAGTCCTGGGTATGATACTATCAAGGGAAGGAGAAACATCTGTGACAGGGCCCCAGGAGCTCCAAAGTAAAGAAGTCACATCTGCAAACAAACTGGGAAAAGAAATCCTTGTGGAATCACAGGTTTCTTCAAGAATTCTAGAAACTGTGAAGCCTCTCTGAAGAAAACCAGAAGAGATGAACTTGTGAGCCTGGCCTAAGGTGTATCATTTCCTTCTCTGTCTGATTCTAGCATTTCCTCTCTTCTCCTTTTCCTCTGTGTTTCTCTTTTCATTTTCCCCACCAGCGCCTTCCTGTTCAGGTATGGAGAATGACATTTGCAAAGGGCTCTGAGATTCTTAAATCCCCGTGCCCCCAAACCACTGTTAAGGAAAGGTCACACGTTGATAGCTTTATTCCATACCAGGCCTCAAGGGTACTTCACCATCTCCCTTTTGTGGGCCAGTGGATTCGGGGCAGATAGTTCCATTTTTAAGATAGAGCTGGGGAGAATGAAGCAGAAAATAGCATGCAGCCTCCCCTAGGTTCCAACTTGAATTTAATTCAGATGAATTAAACATACTCTTCCTGAGCATCTTCTTTACATATGGCACAGTTTGGGGGAGTTAGCCGGGCAAAGGCATAGAGGCAGGGCCATCCTGAACTGAGAAAGTGCTTTGGTGTCCTTGAAGGCCTGGGCATATGGGGAGTTTCTGGGGAGCAAACAAGGCTAAGTAGTAGGAGACGAGCCTAATGGAGGTGATTCTAAGTGCAAGGAGGGTCAGCAGCCCCGTCTGTCCTGTGCGCAGTGAGGAACTGGCCAGGACTTTTGAAATGGGAGTCATTCCATTGGGGCTGATGTCAAAGACCTGGAGCCTGACATGCAGAGGCCCAGACCTGGATCTGTACTATGATAGAGCTTGTTAATTTATGCAATGTGAATTCAAGGGGGCTGTGTGCAGCAGACCCAGGCTCCACATCAGGGGTACAAAGATTACTGAGACACACCCCAGCTTTCAGAGAGTCAGCAGCCTGGCTGGGCAAGTGGAGGCCCAGCGTCGTAAGCTCAGACCCTCAGCACCCCCCGCCTCACACTTGCTGCTCTGCACAGGAGTCCTGTCGGTAGGTAGCAAGAGAAGACCCAGTCTCAAAAGTTTCTAGGGCAGGAAGCCTGAGTGGCAACCGTCATGCTGAACTGAGTGCCCGGGGATAGATTCATACGCTGAGATGGCTCCGCAGCGTGATTGCTCCCCAGACTTCGTAGAGGCTCAGGTCCTTGGATAGAAAGCCTATTGACAACAGCCCTCACCTGAGATTTTAGCTCTGAGAGTTGGAGAAGACACAGGCAGGGATAGGATGCAAATCCTCTAAATGTTTGCTGGGGGACCTCCTCATACCCAAGAGGCAGAAGAACGCAGGGGCCAGTGACGTGACCATGCATCGCTCTGACAGGGGCTTCAAGTCCTGCGGGGAGGTTCCTCTCACTGACCGAGTGACCTATAGGTGGGGGTTAGCTGCCCTGTGCCCATCACAGGTCTGATTGTCCTCATGTGAGCTCTGGTCAGGATACACCCTGCTGGGCTTCTGCAAAGTGAGGAATGGGAAGGAGGAAGCACCCATGAACACAGTTGGTAGGCAGCGCAGCAGGGAGAGATGCCCCGTGGGGACGGGCTGGAGATGCTGGAATTGCCATAAAGCAGAGACCTTTTGCCCTGGGGCTACTCCCCTGTTCTTCCTGGCTTACAGAGGTGGGAAACATGACAAGGATTGAAGGTAACAGAGAAGGGCGAGGCTCGCTTCTCTCTCAGACGCACTAACTAGCCTGTTTATCGAAAGAGTATAGGCCCCAGGAATTCTGAGCTCCAACGAGGGTAGGGGGAGAACAACAAAAAAATCTGGGCTCTAGAATTTGATAGGTGATGTTGGCTGTGTTGGCCCATTTTGCCCCCCTTTCCTTTTTTAAATAAAGGAAAATATTCCTGCTTTCTGATTCACACAAACGATGTGAAGAGATTAACTGAGATAATAAAAGAATGAAAGTTGACAGGGAGACTGTACATGCATGTTGGTAATTGGGCAGTCCTATTCCCTGTACCTTTCTCCCCAGCGTGTATCTCCCTAGTCTGTGCCTTTGCAGTGTGTACCTATCCGGCTTCAGCTCCGCCCTCTCTACACCCATCTGTGGCAAAGAGGGCTTGAGGAAATTCTGAATAGAATTAAGCCAGTGTAGCTTTTTTTCTCTCTCTTAAGTGTCTGTCTAGACACAGCATGTGATTGCGGGTAAGGAAGATCATAGGTCATGCGCTGGGTGCTTTGGGTGCCGAGAAGCCTGACCCCTCCTCGGGCCATCTCTGTTCGGATGGCTTTCTTCCTCGCTTTCCCACACAAAGACAAGGTTCAGCCCTGGAGCCACAAGACTGCAACTGTCCTGGACTCCTCAGGAAGCTGGCTCAGGCTCATGCGCCACACATTTACAAGTCAGTTAGCAGCCTCTCTGCCACTCTCCTCTCCCTGTCTCTACCAGGCGTTCTGGAAGGAGCAGAGAGAAGCTGGATTCTGGTCGACTGAAGGGTTCTGTGACCAGTGGCTCTAATCGCTGACACATCCATATTCAGAGGAGGATGCTGGCCAGTTTCTATTTTCCCTGAAGATACGGCAAGAAGAAAAACAGACTTAGCAGCAGCCAGCCGGATTCAGGCTGCGGTAAAGAAGAGATCAGTGGTGCTGCATGTAGTGATTTCCTTGGTCTCTTCCTTCCCCATTTCCTAGACTTCTAAGCCAGGGACACTTAACCTCTAGCTGTAGGTGTCATCTTGCCCAGCGGAGTATTCCTTTCCCTGAGCTGGAAGAAAGGAAGGAGAAGCTCACACGTACTGAGCACTGTCTGCAAAGAGCAGGGCATCTTTGTGTCCCATGCCCTCCTTGTCTTGGCAAGGCTGACAGATACCCCGGGCACGAGGTCATGCTGCCCACTGTTGCCTACATCCTGTCCTGGTGCCACCTTGCTCCTGCTTTTCCCTGGGCCCTTCCCTCGAATCTACTTCCTCTTTTCAACCCTCCCTCATCATCCTGCCTGATTTTCATTCCATGCTGATTCTAATCTGAATGATTTTATAACTGGCTGAGCCTTTGTTTTGATACTGAAGTTATTACTCATGGGAACATTTGTTAAGGGGAAAAAAAGGCAGACTGTCTCGGTCCTTAATAGAATGAGGTGATACTTGAAGTGAAACAGTAGGTTTGGGGGCTTTTTCCTCCTAAAGATACCACTCTTTAGTAAGTTGCATGAATGAATTTCAGTGTGTAATGAATACTTTGAAGTTTAAATACATTGGGGTTTTAAAAGAAGTCCAAAGAATGAGAGATCTCAGATTCTTCCACAAGTACACTACGAATAATTGAGGAGCATTTTATGCATGATTGGGTGTGTCCTTAGTTAAAAATAGGTTTTTAAAATAATAAACTCAAGCAACTTCTGTGGGGAGGTGTAGTGTGGATATGATGGCAACTGACCAGACACTTTCCTTCCACAGAGAGCCTGGGAGAAGATGGAAGGTGTAGGGTTAGACAGATCTAGGTTCAAATCCCAGCTATGACATTCACTTCTGTGTGACCTTGGACTACCTACCTTAGTTAGCCCTTGAATGTTGGATGCTCCGTTTTTGTTAAGTTTGGACTAATGATAATGGTTATTTGTATTCTAGTTCTGAAGATGAGTTGAGATCATGTAGGTGAAGTCAAGTGTGTGTGGTGGTCTCCAACCTTTTTGACTCCAAGGACTGGCTTAGTTGAATCTCATTCTCCCAAGGATCTGGGAGGTGCTGGTGGGGTGGCTCGTGCTATGTAGCAGGTTGCTGGATGGCTTTGAGATGAGAGTAGCAGCAAGAAAACAGGGAGTGGAGCACTGCCTTCTGTAAGGTTAGCAGCGACATTAGAACCTAATAGGAGCTGCTGGCTGGAGATGGAGCTTTGCCTCTTGCTCACTGCCCATCTCTCCTGGTGGCCTGGCCCTTCCAAAGCCACAGACTGGTACCACTTCACTGCCAAGAGGCAGGGGGCCCCTGGGAACTAGAGGCTGGTGAGCAGCTCCTCTGTATCATCTCTCTCCTTTTTCTGTAAGCCTTCAGAGCCCAGAGTTGTTTGTACACACCCCTTCTCATGCTAAGAAGGGATTTAATCTGAAATGACAGTGTGAGACAAGCTTCCCTCCCACCTAATACTCAGAACCAGAATTTACAAAATAGAAAATTAAAGAACATTGTCTAGACCTATTATGGAAGGATTTCTTTGCCAGAGCTGTCTGTTTGGGTACGTTCACTACAGAGCTTCGTTCTCCATGTTAGATGCTACTGTTTGATGGAGGAGAGAGGCTGAAAACTATAGGCGTAAATGTTAGGAAACCATGCTTTCTGAGCATCAATTAGGGAAAGAGATAAGGTGTGGTACCAGTAGTTTCCTCCTATCGGTGGTTTTTTTTTTTTTTTTTTTTTTGCTGTGTTGGTTGCTGTGGTCAACAAGAAGAAAGTTGAGTGCAACACGATAAAATATATAACTATGTCTGCATTTGTGCCCCCCCACACACACGCACACACGGAGAGAGAGGGAGGCATATTACAATATATTGGTATAGTTGTTCTTCTTATTGTTAATTTCTTCTGTGCCCAATTTATGTATTAAACTTTGTCATAAGTATTCATATGCAGGAGAAATCCATAGCACTTGTGGAGTGTGGTACCATCTGTAGTGTCAGGCATCCCCTGGGGCTTGTGGGATGTATCTCCTGCAGATAACAAAATAATAGAGAACTACTGTCGATGTGAATAGGAAGATTTAGAGGAACTGGGATTTAATTGATAAAAATTCAAGTTGTTTCAGGAAGCAACTTCTACACAAAATAGATTCAGTAGTAAGGAGCATTACTCTTGCAAGTAGAATGTGCAGCACAGTGTGTGTGTGTGTGTGTGTGTGTGTGTGTGTGTGTGTGTGTGTGTGTGTGTGTGTGTATAGAGGGAGAAAAGGATGGAGGGAGGGGTGGAATTGAGAAGCAAAGGCCATTAAAACTACTTCTTCTGGTCACAGTCACAGCACATTAAAGTCTGCTGAGGCAGAATTGGTCATGAAATCGATCAGCACTGCATTTTGTGTTTGACTCTGGTTTATTGTAGACTGTTTTCTCCAGATGTTCTCTAATGTATCTTTGACCATGAGCAAACTGACACAGATTTTTTCCGCGGCATTCCAGTTTTCAGGGTGGACTCTCCTGCAGTCCTGTACCTGTGAGGAGTACGGAGTGATTTGGGATGGTACTCAGGCCGCCAGATCCCAGGTTTGGACAGTGTATGGGTGATGGGAACTGGGGGAGGATGTGTCCTATGTTGCTCATAGTGAGTTCAGGGTTGGGAAGGGACTGAGCTTTCAGGTAGGAGATCGGGGTGCATGGCTGTGGGAAGTTGGAGAAGAGGCAGAGGCCATGAGGAGGGGGAAAAAGTGCTGACATCAGAGTAGTCAATAGAGACTTGAAATTTATTCTAAGCCGGTAGAGCTGGGGATGGCCGTGGAGGGAGGGAGTTACAAGAGTGCAGTTGCATTTTAAGAAGTCAAGTGTGCCGTGATCTAGTGGGGAGAGATTCTAAAGGAATTCAGAGGTCAGTGCTGTGTTTCAGCATGTAATGGTGAAGCTGGTGGAGTGGGAGGCGGTGATGGCCAAGAAAAAGAAGAGAACAGAATGGAAGGACAGGAGAGAGGGGTCAGTTTTTTAAGATGACCCTGTCTTCTAAAATTTGGGCCTGTTTATTCACTCACAGCCGCTTCCTCATTCTTGTAGCTAACAGTTCCTGAGCAACCAAGGCAGTGCGTGTGCTGCATGCTGCGGGAAGGCACACTTGCCTGGGGTTGACCATTTAGTGCCAGAAATAGACACAGATACGGCCGTTTACTATGGCTGTGGGAGCACGGGGAGCTCTGGCCAGGAGTTTAGGGGAAGTGGCTCAGCTCAGGAAGACTTTTTGAGACAGGGTGACTGCTAACCTGTGACCTTGTCAACAAAGTCACATACTGCAGTAAGGGCAGAGGAACGACCAGTCGTGGATGAGACCATCTGGTTGGTGGCTAGAACATCACAGGTGACCTTCATAAGAGCACCTTCAGGAGAAGTAAAGCTGTGACAACAGTAATGTTATAAAATACAGTGTATTCATAGTGAATTTATGTATAGCACAGTGGCATCAGGAGACAAGAATCTGTGAAAAGGGTTTGGCAGTTTGGAGCTCACAGTGCTCTACAGGAAGGGGCATCTCACACCGTGCAGGCCATGTGGAGATGCTGGGATGGGTCAGGAGGAAGGGGAAGATGCAGGAATCTGAATTATGGTTCCTGTGGGAAGGGACCAGCGAGGCAGGAGGAGTACAGCTTTGGATTCTGCTCGTTTGAGCCACTGCTCTGGGCTCTGGTTTATTGTAGACTGGAGGCCGTGTCTAATTGTTGGTACTTCCTCAATGATTAGAGTCGGTGGCTAGTGGCCCAGGGAGTAAGCACCCCACAGAGGAGGTGGGTGGCCTCTGGATTGGTTGGTTTGTGTCTCCTGGATCAGCAAGGCTCCAAGGTATCAAAACATCAGAATACAGAAAATGAAGGCTATGTGGAATATAAGCATGGAGCAGTTCAGGGTGATTATCACAGATAATTTACTGCTTACTAATTACATGTCAGATATTCTTATTAGGCGATATGTCGCAGTTCAATTCTAGTTGTATCTTAGACGTAAGTAGTAATACTGTTTTACAGATGCAGAAACTGAAGTTCAGAGAGATTGAGTAACTGGAGGCAGATCACACAGCTGAAAGACTGCTGCCCGGGTTATTGTAGTGGTCTGTGCTGTGCTGCCTCTGGTTGTGAGTGCTGAAAAAGACAAAGCGAAGTGTAAAGATCTCTCATTCAGCAGTGACCATTTTAGTTCAAGTTAAGGATGTCTTGCAATTCAAGATTGCATTTTTATCTTTAAAATTCTCCATTCGATCCTACTACTTCCACCATAAGAGAGGTAATGGCATTTTGCAGTAAGATTGAGACGCAGAAGGATTTTGAAGCTTTTCCAAAGGAACATCTTGATGCCGTCTGTGAGGCTGACTCCCAGCTCTGTCTCTTCTGCACAGGAACTCACATTTCTCTCTCTGGGCAGCACCAGCAGCTTCCACTGAACACCACGCCTCCTTCATTTGCATGCACACCCGGTGTTTCCAGGTTTCAAGGAATCTTTTACAACCCCGTGCACTGTTCTTTGTATAAAGAAGGGGGTGGGGGGGGAGAACAGTCTGTGCTGGGGCCTTGGAGCATGGAGCAAACCCAAATGAGATTTACTCGGCAATTATGTTTTCCTTAATGCAGTTTAAAGGAGGTGGTAACTAACAGGGCTTTACTCAGACACCAGCCATTCCTCATTGGTAAGTGGCGCTTCATAGCAGAATCACACACAAGGGCCCTGAAGGGTTGGAGTTTCCAAGGCTACAGGGATGGGAGGAAGAAAGTACTGAGATTTGGGGTCTCTGTCCCAGCCTCCGATAACCAGATCCCTTGGCACTTCCAATGGTTAAGGTTTAGAGTATGTCTCAGGATTTGGGGGTCATTACCTGTTCTCAAAAAGACCCTGGAAGATTTACCAGAGTCTGGGCTCTGCCCCCAGCCTGGGAAGGCTCTGGAGGTCTATGGTACAAAGCACCTATCTTTACCTCTTAAAGGGGCCAGAAAGACACCAATGGGAAACTGAGCTGTAGGTGCACTGGGAGAAGGGCTGTGGAGTAAGGAGGGAGACAGAAGAGAGACTCTGGAGGGGACTGCAGTAGACTTAATGAATGTTTGTGTCCCCTTGGAAATTCAGCATAACCCCATCATGGTGATGAGGTCATGAGAGTGAAGCTCTCATGAATGGGATTAGTGCCCTTATCCAAAGGACCTAGAGAGCTCTCTTTTGCCTGCCATGTGAGGGCATAATGCACAGGTAGTCATCCGTGCACCATGAAGCAGGTCTTCAGCAGGTACTTGACTGGCCCAAAACTTTTCTTGGGCTTCTCAGCTTCCAGATTGTGAGAAATAAAATTTCTGTTGTTTAAACCTGTCAGTATTTTGTGATAGCAACCTAAATGAGCCAAGACAGAGATCAAAGGGGAAAAAATGGCTTTGAGGATCTCTGTGTTGTCAGCTATTAGAAAGAGGATCTTGTCAAGGTTGGGACAGGTTTTAGCAAGAGAGGGATTGACTGCCATCCGAGCATCTGATCCCCTGCAGTAGGTACCTTCCTCCAGGGCCCATCTTAGTGATTTTCACTTATGTCTCTTTAGAGCCTCATTCCCAAACTGGCCTCAGCACTGACCCTGAACAAGAGTGTGGACAGCTTAGGGTCGCTCTTGTGTGTCACCAGCCAGTAAGAGGTTTTCAGCACAGTGATGGTAGGAATAATAGCACAGACCTTGACATCCTGGCCCTGGATCTGCCACTCACCAGATCTGTGGCCTTAGGTAAATCACTGAGTCAAAGGGGATCATGACCAGTGGTCAGGTTCAGAGCACAATAGTAATTTGCCGAAGGGAAAATGTACTAAATGCTAAGCTCCAGACAGTTCCAGACCTTCAGCCCAAAGGTTGGTTTGCTCCATTCCATGTTTATCCCCAGAACAGGGCCAAAGCTTCTTGCCCAGCCGGTCTCACTATGGGGAAAACATCTGAAAGTGCTTCAGAAATGGTCAAACGATGATTCTTGGGGAGGGCATGATACCCATTTTTTTTAACAGCTTAAATTTTTGAGGTCTAACTTACATGTGATAAAATTCACTTTTTATAAGTATACAACTGTGAGTTTTGACACATAAATGCATAGAACCATTCTATAACCATAACATAGAGCAGTTGAAAATTCCCTTTACTTACTGTCAGCCCTCCTCTCCTTTCCTAGCTCCTGGCAGCCACTGTCCTACTTTTCCAAAACGTCACGAGTGGAATCTTACAGTATATAACCTGTTTATTTGGCTTCTGTCATTTAGCTGATTCATTAGAGAATCATCTACATTATTGCCTTTCGGAGAAGTTTGTTCCTATTTATTGCTAAGTAGTATTCCATTGTGTAGACAGATCCCAGTATATCTTTCCATTCTCTGGCTGAAGGATGTTTGGGTCACTCACTGCCTGTTTCTGGTGATCATGAACAAGGCTGAAGTTTTATAATAATTCTTTAGATCAGTTTGGGATTTTACAATGAGTGAGGAGGGAGGAGTGTTCCTAATGTTTAAATAGGTCAGACTTGGGGCCCTGGGTGCCCTTCAGGATTCAGGAAAGCCCTTTATTAGGAAGACATTTTTCTGTTTTCTGTAAGAATTTTGAGTGTTCAAATTGACATTCCTGCTTGATAAACCTGTTTATAAATATCTAAACCTGGAAACAAACTGTACTTTATTTATAAACATAGAGCAGTTCTTTTCAAGACTTAGCATGCACTGAATTTTCCATTAATGCAACTACTAAGTAAATCAAAGAAGATGATGCTTTGTTTTGTTCTCAGCTTTATCAACAGTTGTGCACAATTTCTGCAAATCCCATCACCATTCATCACTCTTGCCAACCCAGCTTGTGGTATTTGAGTTACCAGCACGACACTCCTGTACTAATCTGAATTCAGAGTCCCTGTGCTCATGGTGATTCCACATAAAGGTGCAATCATCCGACTATTCCATTATGTCTTCCTGTTTAGTCATGCTCAAGCATTTGCATAATGAAATACTCTTTTACTATAAATTACTTTCTTTTTATTACTCCTTTATGTTATAGTTAGGGAGTTATGTGGACTTTTAAAAACAATTAGCTATTCAGTAATATATATATAAATTTCATTTCCAAATAGAAAAGAAGCCTTAGAAAATATTAATTATAGAAAGAGAATGTTGATTCTTAGAGTTGAGAGCTTCTGCTCTTTATAAGTGTTAGGTGTTTCCAACACTTTATCTAACGGCAAAGACAGGGCCTATACCCAGAGTTAAAGACTAAAGTTTGGGAGCTATCAATTTTAGGAAAACATTCGTGTTCCATAGCTTTCTGTGATTCAGAGCTTGGGATTTTTTTTTTTTGCATATCCAGAAGCATATGGAAATACAGTTAGCTTAAAAATATGTATTCAACTGTTATGCTTCAGGCACTACCTCTGTTTGGGAGGAAAACTATAGTGGTGGTGATGGAGGTGATGGGGAGTACACAAACAAGCTTTATAGGTACAAATAAATGGAAATAAGTGAGTGCTGAAACAAAGATAAAATGTAGATAACAGAGTGTCCAGGAAGACTTTGTGGACTCAGATCTGATGGTGAAAAAAAAGCAGAGTTACAAAGAGCTAGGAGAAAAGCATTTTAAGCACAAGAAAAACCAAGGACAAATGCCCGCAATGAGAAGCATTTGAGCATGCTTTTCAGAGAAAACTAGAAAGACCCAATGTTGGCAATATAGTAGCATAGGAAGAGCAGAAACGGAGAGTCAGGAAAGTGTGTTCCATACTGGAGAGGGCTTTATACGCCATGGTTAGGCATTAGAAGGCTGGTGTTGAACTTGTAATGGTACATCTGAGTTATTCTCTGGGGGGCGGGGCAGTCTGTCTTCCTTACAGGAGGAGTAAAGAGAGACACCAGTCAAGGGGCTGGTACTGAAGTCCAGAGGAGGTAAGGTGGAGGCCTTGACCAGAGTTAAAGCAATGGAGAGGGTGCAATGTCCAGGGCCTATGAATATGATTAATTTTGGAGTCAAGGAAGAAGCTGATTTTAGACTTTTTGGTCTGAAAAATTGGAAAGGAGGTGGTTTACTTAGTGAGAAGGGAAAAAAAATTAATGGAAGTAGGGTCAGTGAGTTTCTTGGGACCAAATTCAATTTGAGACATTAACTAGATATGCACAACGAGACAACAGTTATTATAATATTAGATAGGGAAAGTCAAGGGAGTGGTGCAGACAGCGTAGACATTTGAGTCATTGTCAGGGGAGGTTTTGATAAAATGGTGGCCACAGTGGAAATGCAATTTTTGGATCTTCTCAAGTCTCTGCACAAAAGTGACAGAACAGTGAGATGACAAAATGAAAAACCAAGCTGGAGGTGTTCCTCATGACTGGATGCTTCCTTAGCATTTTACAAAGGTTTGAGTTCAATTCTTACTACAGTGGGAAGCAAAACAAAGAACTCCCCAAAGCCAGGGCTTGTAAGCAATGAAATGAGGTTGGCAGGGTCTTTCCATGTGCTCCAAAATAGAGTAATGTGAGGAGGAACTACAAAGAAATTTGTACCTCTGCATGGGAATCAGCAAAAAGATATACTTGAGAACAGGAGAAACTCCAAGTGCAGCAATAATCATTTGAACATTTGGTAGGCCAATGTGAAAATAGCAGTGGAAATGGGGATGGTTTTTGTTTATTCTTGTAATAGGTGATACAAAAAACCCTCAGAAAGACTGAGGAGCTAGTGTGGCTCAGTTCCTGCCTGTTTTCAAAACTGACTGTCAGAGAACTGAAGAGAGCCTTCTGGGAGTAGAATAAAAATTGAACAGGGTCAGGATAATAAAGACAAAAGAGAGAGAGAGAGAGAGAGAGTCCAGACAAGAGTTGAGTTGATGAGGCGAATAGAATCAGGAAACCTCAGAAACAAGTTAAAATATTTTTTAAGATAACATAAAACAATAGAAGTATAAGCTATGTGGAGTTAGGGCTTCTGGATGAAGTCTCTGTCTAACAATACAGGAAAACTTCACATGAAAACAAAAAAATTGGATCCAAATTCTATTAATGTTGTGATAAGAAAGAGTGAGGAGAGTAACATCCCTGCAGATAATGAAAATACACCAGAAAGACATGGAAAAAGAAAGAAGCCCCAGTCCTGTGTTTTTAAGATTCCGATTGCTATGGCAAGATCCTGACAACTTGAGAGGAAGAAATGCTTAGTTTGGATCACAGTTGCAAAGGTTTCAGTTCTTGTTTGTGTGACTACATTTTGTGTGTGGGTGTGTGTGGGTGTGGATGTGTGTCTGTGTGCCCCGGTGGTGTATCAGAACATTGTGGTGAGGAGCCATGGTAGAGTACAGCTGCTTGCCTGATGGTGCACAGGAAGCACACAGAGAAGAGTGGCCTAAAGCCCATATCCCCTGTGAGGATGTGTCTCGATGGTGTAACTTCCTCCCATTAAGCCTCACCTCTCTAAGGTTGCACCACTTTCCAAAATGAAAACAAGCCTTCATGCATGCCCTTCTGGGGACATTTAAGATCCAAACAGTAACAACACTCTACAGCAGACTATTTCATGGTGAGCCCAAAAGCATTTTGATATAAGACATAAGTCAATAGAAAAACTTAGATGACAGAATTTAAGAGAAATTAGAAATAGAAGAAAAACCATAATGTCCTACAGTAAACTAAACTACAAGGAACACCAAAGCCAAAAACCCCATAAATAATGTAAGTGAGATGTACAAGGTATAAAATAAGGAAGATTTTTGAGTTGAAAGACTATATTGATGAGATATTTTAAAAAATGATTTGAGAGAAAATAACAGATATTGAAGATAGGCAAAGAAGACCCAGTACTTGATTAATAAACATCTCTGAAGTTATAAAAAAAATAACAAAGTAACCAAAAATCTTAACAGGGCATAGCAGTCCCAGTGCTCTGGAAGGCTGAGGTAAGATTTATCACAAAATCTGGCTGATCCCAGGCAACTTAGTGGGTTTAGAAAGACACTGTTTCAAGTTAAAAAATAAAATAGGCTAGGGATGTTGCTCATTGTGAAGGCCCTGGGTTCAGTCCCCAGTACTACCAAAAATTTTCTCAAAGACACCGCATGAAATTAAATATATATTTAAAGCTATATATTGAAAGAGCAAACTGTGTATCTGAGAATATTTGACCTAGAAGAACAAAAGCTTTCTTGTAAAATTGTGGGGCCTTAAAGAGAAAGAAAATACGTAATTATCTAAGCAAAAAGAGTAGGTAACTCACATGAGAAAGCAAATTATATTATTACTCGACTTTCTTACAACCACATATTATGACAGAAGAAAATGGAATAACATTAAAAGTATTCAGAATATGTGAGCATGAACCAAAAATGTTATATTTTGCAAAGTTGACCTTTAAAGAAAAAGATCACAAATTCTTATTAACATAGCATATAAGGACTCAGAGAATATTGCTCTTCCCATGGGCCCTTCCTGCTGGAGAAAAAGCCTCAGACAACTGAATGACTAGAGAGACATTGATAGAAAGCTGGGGGTGAGTGTCAAACATACAATTGTGTTGAAGGTCCAAGACTAAATGTTAAGGGGATACTAAACGCAAAGGGATGCGTTGTATCACGTGATGACAAGATCTGACTATGAAAATGTGGTTACAGTGAGAATGAACATAGTAATTTCAAAGTAAATTAAACAGTTTTTAGTAATTAGATTTACTTATAATGGTTTTGGTAGTATTGTTATTCTGAGATTTTTGTATGTAAATGTGGGAGAAAGCAAGTGAATAGTTGTGGGTCATTTTCATTCTATAATTTCTTTGCCCTTAAGACTGGGATTTTCAGATTCAAAGAACAGAAGTACAGAGTAGTACAGTAGAGGTAATATTATAGAGCTGAACTTGACAAAATATATATTCATTTTATCTATATGTACATATAATACATATGTAGCTTGTCCACTGAAAAATCCATAGACTCCATGACCTGTAAATGCAGAGTGCATCTCTTATGTCAGATTGTTTTCATGATCTACCATTTTGCCATTGAAGGAAACCAGTGCCTCTTGGAAAAATGGCTGACCTAGGTCTGGGCAGGAAATGAACGTGGTGAGCCTGCAACAAGATTCAAGAGAATGTAGGTGCTAAGTTAAGAGAATCCTGCTGGCCAGAGATGACAGCTTGGGCCTGTGAGGATAGTAATCACCATGGATTGAAACCTCATACTTTTGCATTAATGAGTTCATAATGATGTGTTAAAAATTAGTTATGTTGTAAGGACAACGGGTGACCAGTTTATCTTGAAAGCTGAGAAAGTGGGAGGAAATAAGTGTTTATTCTGTCACTCCTATTTGAATTGTACCCCTGGGTAACCAAATAATGAATAAGGGGCAACATCTCCATATAAAGTTATTGTAGCTGATATGTGAAAACTCAATTGAATTATGATTTAGAGCTGAGATTTAAATATTGAGCACCACTAGCTGCTAATATGACAACAACAGAAAAGAGCAAAAAGCAGATATTATGTGCTCCTTGAGGAACGAATGTAGCTTTCCCCTGCCTTGGCTCAAGGAATTGAGTGTGATTGGGACTCAGAATCCTGCTGCCTAATTCTGCAGTACAGAGATGTGTTGAAGTGCACGTGCGTATGGAGACTGTGGGAAACTCCACAGGGCAAATGAACAGAAAAATTGGAAAGAAAGAGATGAAGGAGAACTCTGTAAATTAAAAGACACAGTTCATAAAGTCTCAAAAACTAAGCAAGACCGTACAATGTCTGGAAATGCATAGGTGATAAATGGTAAAAGAACACACACATAGAAATGATCACAAGGAAGATAGTGGTTACCTCTGGAAAAGAAGGGGGTGGGGTTGTGATTGGGACATAGAGACCTTCTTGAGTGTCTGGAAGAATTCTCTATCTTAACCTTGGGGTTATTTAATGAGCCATTTTCTTTGGATGACTTTCTCTATTTGTGTTGTATTTTATAACACATGGTAGAAAAATCACTGAAAAAGTCATGCAAATCTAAGTGGAATTTAGAGCCATGGCAATGAATGAACTAATTTTGGAGAAAGTATAGATAAGTACAAGAGCCCAGGATTGAGCCTTGGAGGCAGCCCAACATGTGGAAATCTTGTAATGAAAGATTGTGGAAGAGCTGTCATTAATGCATATAATTACCCATTTTCTGCTACTATAATGAAATACCTGAGGCAGGATAGCTGTATAAAGAAAAGTTTATTCATCTTACAGGCTGAGATTCTAAGTTCAGGTGGTTCAGCCCACAAGTATAGTCTCTGATGAGGTCCTAGGACAAAATGACGTCCCAATGGCAAGAGGACTGAGGGAACAAGAGACCACATGACCAGACAGGAAGTCAGAGAGCTGAGTGGACCCAGCTTGTGCTTTTTCTAACAACCTTTCTTGAAAACTCATGGTCTCCCAAGAACTAATTTAATTAATTTTTTTTTTGATGGCAGGTCACCCAGTGACCTAAGGACCTTTTACTAGGCCCCACCTCCCAAAGGCCCCACTACCCACAGGACTCACAGTTCCACACAAAGGATGGAGCCTCTAGTACATGAGCCCTCTGTGAACAACCCAATATCCAACTCGCAGCAAGACAGAGAAACAGCAACAGCCATCACATGACAGATGAGTGGGACATCGGGGAGCTCAGAGAAGAAAGTGAGGGGTTTAATTGATGAATGCTTCTGGGAGACTCAGCAGTGCATAGATAATGACTTGCCCAGTCAATGCAAGTAGTGATTCAGTAAGCGCTGCCTCTGAGTGGAAGAGGAGGAGATGGGAGACCAGTGGGACGAGTGGAGGTAGGTAGAGAAAACACTCCCAAGGGAGGCTTGATATAAAGGGAAGATGAGCGGGAAACAGGAAAGCCCTTGACAATCTTAGCACCAGGCATGTCCTGAGTCCTACGTAGACTTGGTGGCAAGAGCACGCTGCATAGAAGGTGAGCTGCGGGTCTGTTCTGCTGATGGCCTTTGCCCCCAAACCTGAACTCTGCTGTGGTCAGTGTAAGAATTGGAGATAGACTTGTTACCAGACAGCTGATGGCACCGCCAGGTGTTCTGTACATACGGTCAGAGAGTCCAGAGGGGTGGGAGATGCTTCTACTTGTGGCCCAACTATTAAAAAAGGATGCAGTCCGGTCAAAGCTGTCACTTGGGAGTTCTGATCTTTGTCACCGCTTGTTGGGTAACACTGAGAGAATCGGTTCTTCCTGTGTTTGTACTTTCTTTTTAAAGGCCAGTCACAGCCATTTCCCACAGGGGGGCTTGACACTGAAGACAAGGCACCTCAAGGCTGTTGGGAATGAGGCCAGTGGGCACACACTCCAGCCAGTATGTGGAAGATCACAATAGTCTTCTGCTCTTTAAAAGATCAGGATCAGAGTTGCAGTGTTGGGACTGAGCAGTTTTGTGGGCACTGTCTTTAGAGCAGCCATCCAGTTTCAAGGAGCATTTGCAGCCCTTGATCTGCACTGACCTGGTGTTCTCCTTTGGTTTGGTTATCAAGGCCGCAGACTCCAGACACACCTAGACTCCAGATGTCTCTCTAGCAAGAGGCCTGCAGGACAAAGAGCCAAGCCTGCGTTTGTTCATCTATGTAGAAACAGTCATGGTGCCTACCTCATGAAGTTACTGTCAGAGATGGATTATTGTGCTTAAACTGCACTGGCCACACAGGTTGGGTCACTTTTAGCTGTAAGCTTCTGGTGAATTCCACCTTTTTACTGCTCTCTGTCAGGAACTTAATGCATTTCTGAGCCTGGATCTCCTGTGGCCTTGCTGCAGACACACAGCTTCGTGGAAGTACAAAGGACCCCAGAGTGGGCCACATGAGAAAACTGAGGCCCTTTGGTGAGGAATATTTTTCCTGTTCTAGAATTGTCAGTTCCATTCTGTGTTTCTTTGAGGCACAGTGTTTAGATAGCTCTTATTTTAACATATACCTGTTGAAGCCATTGGGTTCTGGGGCATGTTAGAGGCTGAAGTGGATGTAGATATGTGTCTGTTACAGTCTTAATTCTCACATGATGCTGTGCATCAGTTATGCATATGTAGTTGTTTTCTGTTATTTGTGGTATACTTACACTGACCTGGCCCGATTACAAGGCTGTCTAATTTTGAGAATTTAGGCATAAGCTAGAGGTGACTTTCATGGCTATAACCAGAGTCAGGCTAATGAGATCGCATGCAGATCAAACCTATTACCCTTATTGTGGACTGAGTTCAGCCAGCTGACTGTGCATGTGCTTCAGCCTTGTCCACCAGGATCGCCCATCTGGTAGTCAAAGCCTGTGACTGGGAAATACAGATGGCTGGTTTGCATGACATGGAACAGCTTGGGGGCCCCACCACATGGAACAATTGGCTGAGCTTTTGTAGATCCAGCCAGATGTTTGACATCACATAGGTGCAAATTGTCTCTTCTCCAACTTCTGAGCATAATTTCACTCTCAGAGGGGTTAATAAATGCCGAAACCTGGCACCTGGATAGGCTCTAGATTCTCCATTTGTTAGGGGTGAGCACAGCTCTGGGTTATAGTAAGACTGCTGGGAAAGCCAGAGGCTGTCCTCGGATCTACTTTTGGTTTGAAGACCAAGGGAGCACAGGACAGTCAGCTGGTTTAATCACAGTGCCATTAGCTCTTAGCCTCTGCTCTTCCCGTGAGTAGAAGAGCTTTTAACTAAAGATAAGGACTGGGGCTCCTCACAAAAATGTACTGTTCCCTTGTCATCCACAGCTATCCAGCAATCCTGCTTTTGCTGAGATCACCCTGCCCCACATTGCGTTCTACCGATACAGCACTCCAGTTGGGAGAGGGCAGGTTAACTGTTAGGAAATAGACTAGCACTTTTTGGTAGTCTGGAAGGAGCATTGTTTCCAGGTAGCTGAGTGACTAGTAGGAAATGAGAGCACTGACCCTTTGACCTCTTGCCCATTTGTCGATCCCCTTCCATTAAATGCCTCGATTAGTAGGTTTGTAAAATACAATGGCTCCACCCATCTCTTCTTGGCCATGTGCTCCAAAAAATGCTTTGATTATGGGCCATCTCCTTGGCCCTGTCATCTTGTCATAGAGATGACATTTGATTTTGTTTTGTTTTGGTTTGGTTCCGTATGGACTGAAACTGTACTGAAATACGTGGTCCTATCTCCTGTTTCTGAGATCTTCCAGATACTTCTGGGTCCTAGTCATCTGAGAGTGGTGGGCTTCTGTAGAGCTGTGAGTTTCGTGTGGGGAACATTCCCAGGCACCTTCCCTGGGGCAGGTTCCTGGCAGGTACTCCTGAACCACACTATGGTAGTATCCTTTTTCATATAATTTCAGCATTGAGCATTTGTCAGGTGCCAGGTGTCATTCTAAGTGTCTGCATGCATGAACTAATTCTCCATCCACAGCCCCCTCCATTGTACAGTTGAAGAATTGGAGATATAGAGAAGCTAAGCTGGCCTCAGTTTTCGCAGCTGAAACAGAACAGGCAGCATGCATGCCACCATTATGAAATCTTGCCTTCCTACAGAGAAAAAAAAAACCTGCAGGTTTCCCTCCTCAGATGGCTTTCTGTCCCTGTGAGTGCATAGGATGCCTTTTCTCATAAACGTCAGTGTTCACACATTTGTATGTATATATACTTACATATACTTGCACACATCAGCAAGTGTTAACTTTCTGTCACTGTAACAAAATGCCTGGGTCAATCAACTTAAAAAGAGGAAAGGTTGGTTTTGGTGTATAGTTTCAGAGATTTCAGTACATGGTTATATGGCTCTGTTGTTTTGGGCCTGTGACAGCGAAGTGCATCATAATTTCAGGAAGTTCGAAGCAGAGGAGATCTATTCACCTCCCAGGACCTGGGGAATGAGAAGGGCCAGATCCAAACATTCCCTTCAAGGGCATGCCCCCAGTAACCTCATTTCCTTCAACCTCCCCCCCCCCCCCACCACCACCACCACCCCCCTCCCTTCTTAAAGGTTCGACCTCCTCCCAGTAGCACCACAGGCTGGGGGCCAAGTCTTCAAAAAGTGGTCCAGACCATGGACCCTGCTAGGTTCTAGTGAGCCTTCTGGGTACTGGGGTTTCAGAGAGGAGTGCTATATTTTTCTTGCCCTGGGGGAGTTCTCAGGCTAAAAGGAGCCATAGATCTATGAATATGCAGTGCTCAAGGCTAGCTGTGACAATTATGTCATATATAACCTACATGGGGATCAGATATGACCTGGGAATCTAAAGATGACGATCTTACCTCAAAAACTCAGAATAAGGTTGCTGAAAAAGAATCTGGGAGTTAGCATAAGAAACACTTGGATTCAAACCCTGGCTCTGGCTGGGACTTGTTGGAAAGATGATGTGGCAGAGGGCCTGGCCCAAAACTCAGTATGCACAAGGTCTCAGAAACAGTATTGAATTTTTTTTAAAACCAGCCTGCTCTGTGCTAACCATTTTGGGCTTGGATTGCCCCTTTTCTCCCCCTTTATAAAATGGGAGTTGTATTACCTGTCTTGACTACTGTTAAAGATAGTAATAAGGAGAAAATGATATACTGTGGGTGGCAGGGCTTTACAATGTGAACTTTGGTCTGCATTTTAGTGACTATCCCAGTGAGGACAGAATAGGAGTTTGAGGAAAGGAGCCAGGATCTCTGTATTAAGGGCACAAATGTCAGAATTATCCCTTTTAGGTGCTTGGCTCAAAGACCCTAGAGACGGTGGCAGTCAAGTGCAATTCTCTTGATACCCTAGTCTGTCCCATGGAATGACAGTAAAGCACTTTGCAGTGAAATAGTGTTTTGTAAATACTTCCTAATAACAGTGGCCTTCAAGCTTTCCAGTGGGAATGGGCCTAGTGGGAACACTGATGAGGCTTCGGGTGTCTGGTAAAGCCCAGTTCCATCAAACTCTGCCGCTCTGAGCTGCTGGACTTGGGAGTGCGCGGGAAGCTGTGCGGGGCTTGGGCTTCCTTCTTTCCTGTTGGCCGGGACCTGAGCCCAGCAAGACTCATGGCACCACCATCCCCATGCTTGTGTCAGACAGCTGGGTTAGTTGTTGCTTAAGCGTTTTACTTGAGGATTTTAGTTAGTAGTAAACAGGCAGGAGCAAAGTGCTGAAGGGCCTGTTCTCTGGCTGGTGGAGGGAGAGTAGGGTCACAGACAACGGCACAGCAGGAATAAGGGAAGCTGCTGTGCAGGCGGTAAAGGCCTTGGGCCAGACAGGCAGCAGTAGTGCCCGGCAGCTGACAACCCACCAGAGGATGGAATACTCTTATTCTGGGAAGAGATGCGGAAGCAGGAGGAGAGATGGGTAGAAGAGGCAGAGTGGTCCAGGGTGCAAAGGATGGCCTTTGTATGGAAAGACTCACGGAGAGATTTATGTGGAAGCTAGTGCTGGAAACAGCCACAGTTCTAAGTGGAATATTAATGGCATCCATTTTCTTGCCATCTCCTGCAGGAACACTTTGGAAGTGCAGGGGAAAAAAATCGCTTTGCAGTAATAACTGTTATTTATATAAGCGAACAGCATTGGATATATCAAAATGGGAGGTTTCAAGGTAATGACTGGACCCTCAGAATCATCATTATCTATTTAAAAGGCAATTTCTGGACTTGGAAATTGATAGGAAAAAATGGCTCAATCCTACCATGGTAGTAAATAAATCTGTGTTTCATTTTATGATTTGATTTCATTCTGAACCCAATGAGACTTGATGATGGGAGGGAAGTGAGGAGGGTGTAACTGGGAGTGACCTTGGTAGCACGTCCTTATTGATGTCCAGAGGTGACTGTTGGGCAGAGGCCTCTTTGTTTCCATCCTGGTCACAGCTAGAGACAGAGAGTCCCCTGCCAGAGTCCACTGGGTATCTTCTAGAAGGATTTTTTCCACCCTGGTAATTCTGCCTTTCTGTCACTTGCCAAGGTAAACACCATGGGTGAGTGATTTTTGGAAGTTTTTTCTTTTTTTGGATTTACACTATCTGCTTTACACTATCTACATCATTGTTTATTTAAAAAATAGGGAACATTCTATACATACTGTATTGCAGTTTGCCCTTTTCATTATAATGTGAACAGCTTCCCTTTATATCAGTTTATATAAATCTGTATTTTGTGCTATAGTTTGAATTTTAAGTGTCCCCTAAAATTTCATGTGTCACCAATGGGACACTGTTGGGAAGCAATGGAACCTTTAAGAGGTGGGCCTAGGGAGAGATCTTCAGGTCACTGGGGATGTGCCCTCCGAAAGCATAGTTGTACATCAGCCCCTTGCTGCCTTTCTCTCTTGAGCTTCCTGGCCATGAGTGGGAGTTGTGTGTGTTTGTGTGCTCCCACCACAATGCACTACTGCCTTGTCACAGCCCTACATAAACAATAAAGACACCCATAGACTAGAGCTTCCAAAACTGTGAGCCAAAATAAAGCTTTCTTCTGAGTAAGTGGATCAGTTCAGATATTTGTTAGCTGTGACAAAGTGCTAATAATATACCCAGATCCTTTTAAAGGCCATGTGTTCTTCCTTTAAGTGACTATATTATCATTTTAGGAACTCTTCCCTTCTAGGTGGCCTCGTAGGTGGTTTCCACGCCTGCACCTGAGCCCTTTGTACATTTGGAAGAATGTTGCTAGAGAATAATTACTAGATGTGAAAAAATTGGGTGAAAGGGTATGGACATTTTAAGTTAGAGTCAATTGAGTTTTTGACCTTGAAAAATGAAATCTGACAACCTCTCTTCTCTAGATCAAGTAGATTCTTGTGCTGTCAGACCACCAGTCAAAACTGTGAAAGACCTTTGGGAATTAGCGACTTTGCCCATGTTGGGAGCCAGAATAAAAGTTGAGAAAGATGGAGGTGGTTTCAGAATGTGGAATGTTTAGCCACCTCTTCACTGATGATGTCGCTACTGTGACCTATGAGGTATTTAAGAAGGTATGAGCCCTTGCTCCCTCATCTAGTGAGGATGACAGCTGCCCCTGAGTGCTTATGAGGAATGAGGCCCCAGGGACGTGGTGGCCAAGCTGCCACTGGCTTCCAGCTTTGCTGTTAGTGAGTTCAGGACTTGGGTGTGTGTGTTTATTTTTAACTCCTTCCTGAGCGAAATAGGAACCATTTAATGTGCTTTACTGAATTATTGTGAAGATTAAATGTGATAATTCTTATAAAATTGCCTTATAAAGTACAGAGTGCTATTTGTCAGTGCTTCTACTAATAACAAATGTGAGGTTTCTTTGGAGCTGGCCAGAGTGCTTCTACCCCCCTCCCCCACCACAGTGCTCAGAGCTCCAAGATCTAAAGAACATATGTGTTTTTATCTTTTTATCCTTTAACCTTGGGAAATTTATTAAACCTCTGTAAGCCAGATTTTCCTTTCTGGAAAACTCAAAAGAGGCACACTTTTGAAAGAGGCTCAGCCCTTTGGAGATCACTAGTGTCTTTATCTAGAGAGGCAGGGGTGTGCTGCTGGTCTCTAGATAGAGCATGAAGTGGTTAAGACCTGGTAGATAGATAAGTAGCACAGTGGAGGGTAAGTAGATCAGACAGGTAGATGGGTAGGTAGAGCAGATCGGTGGGAAGGACAGGGAGGGAAGAGGCCTAGGTAGGTGGGCCAGGAAGAAAGAGAGCTCAGCAGGTAGTACACACAGTTAGGACAGACGTTTAGGTAGAGAAGACAGGTAGGAAAATCAGTGGATAGGGTAGGTAGGTAGGTAAACATATCCATAGGTAGGAAAGGATAGGTACAGGTAGGTAGGTGGGATAGGTAGATAGGTCATAGGAGCATGATGACAAGTATAAACTTCACAGATCCTTTTTTGTCCTAGTGGGGTGGCAGGGATGTGGAGGGACTGTGCCCTCAGAGCCTAGGGACACACAAGATGGCCAGGAGCTCTCCTAGAGAGCACTTGGAGAGGGACTTCTGCTTGTACAAACGGTGGAAAGAAGGTTTAATTTCATGAGTGCATTTCACTCCAGAGAAATGAAGATATATTCACAGTCAAGTGCATGGGACAACAAGTTCCCTTTGTCATCCTCGGGAATGCCAGATCCCTCCACAGAGAGGTGGGCAGGCACAGATTTCTCACCTGCTCTTCACAGAACCCGCCAAGAATTTCAGACACAGACAACTTCTGAATAGTTAATTCGTGCTGTAGAGTAGTTAACACCATGCAGTTAGAATACCAACTTGACTGCTGTTAAGCTTTGTAACATTATACATAATTACTTAACCACTCTGAGCCAGAGTTTGTTCATTAAAAAAAAAAAAAAAAACAGGAATTATTATGCCCTTCTCCTAGGCTTGCTGCAAGGATTAAATGAGATAAATTCCTAGACATAGGAAGTACTCGGTAAGGTATAGCATCCCTAAAGTAACAGCTGTGTGTCAGCGTTACACCTTTACAAGCGGTGAAGGTCCACAACCCCAGGCCTTCCCAGAACCAGCAGACGTGACTGCTTTGATGTGCTAACAACCCCTAATGAGGCCGTGATCACCAGCTAAATAAACAAGCAATTAGGGGCAAGCAGAAGACTTCCTCAGCACATCTTATTAGTCTTCTGGTTGTTAGTTCACATTAGTTGGAAGCTGATTAACTGCACATCCCAGTTCTGAGCTAGACTTGCGTATCCCCAGCCTGTCCTAACTTGCTGCCTCTCCTGCACTTCTAGAACTTGTGACAAACCGAGTCAGTGTTAAGGACAGTGAAGAGGTCTGAAAGGAAGCTAGGAAGCGATGGAGAAAGTCCAGAACCCCATAAATGGATGACCCTACATAGAGGCAGAAGTGTTCCTCAGTGGTTCAAGGCTGATGAAAAAGTTGACAAATAGCTAAGACTTCAGAAATTGCTTGAGAAGTCTTGAGAGCTATGTGGGAGATGAGGAGGGCGTCAGAGGCCTGCAGGTGCCAGGATTCCTGGTTCTATTCGGGGCTCCCATTTGTGGAGTTTTGCTTAATGATTTATTTTGAGCATAGACCAATATTACCATTACTATTTTTAGTATTGTGGCCCAATATCATGAATATTGTTGTTTGATTCTTGAATAATGAGATTATTTATTTATTGTGGTACTGAGGATTGAACCCAGGCCCTTCGCACTGAGCTGCATTCTCAGTCCTTTTTCGTGTTTATTTTTTATTTTGGAACAGGGTCTTGCTAAGTTGCCCAAGTGAGCTTGAACTTGCAGTCTTCCTGCCTCAACCCCCTAGTGTGCTGGGGTACAGGTGTGTACCACTATACCTGGCAATAAACAGAATGTAATTGAGGTACTTAGAAATGGGCACAGGGCCACACACAAAAATCTTTGTGTGTGTGTGTGTGTGTGTGTGTGTGTGTGTGTGTGCGTGAGTTTACTTAATAATTGAATTTTTTTGTGGTACTAAGGATTGAACCCAGGACCTTGCGCTGAGCTAAGTACCCACATGCTTGAGCATTGTCATAGGTGTACACACACACACACACACACACACACACACACACACTCTTTCAGTTTTCAAGTCTCACTCTCCAAGTATCCTTTTCAGACAAGACCCAGGGTGAGGGCCACGCAGGTTGGAATCCTTAACGGGATGAGCAAACCTGACCGTCTGTAACCCAAGCCCATGATCCAGTAACTAAGTGGTTTAATTACTCTTATCACTGTTACCCTAAGCCAGGCGCCTCTGTGGATTAATGTAGCTAATTCAATATTCTCTCTGAGAAGCACTATTGGGGAATGTGATTCTGCTCTGAGAAGCAGCCTTCAGCCTCTCCACTCAGCACCGAGGTCCTGGCTGGGGCATTTGTGTGGCCTCCAGAGGAGGTCTCTGGGAAGTGAGCTGCCAGGTTAATCCCTCTTCTCCCCATCCCCTCCAGTGCTTGGCTACGGTGTCTACTGGAAACCTTCCCAAGCCTCCCTTTCCTCCTCCCGTCTCCTTCTGTGCTGCTGAATGCTTTTAATTTGCTTGGAATAATTGATTCTGCCTTCGTCTTCCACCTCATTTTCTCCTTGCTTTTATTTATCGCCTTTAAACCCTTCCCTGATATCCACAGCTGTGGAGAGAAGAGAGCGGTAAGTACTGTCAGGCTGTTGTGTGGCAGGCAGGTGGGCGAAGCTCCTCTGGTTCTGGACCCCATAGTGTCCATGTTTCTCCCATACACTGGTGACTTCATGCCTGTGCTCCCAAGGCTAGAAAACACCGAATGAATGTTTATGGAATGAGTGAATGAGTCATGTTGTCCTGAATTTTCTTGGGTCTGCTGTTTGCTCCTGGCTTTCCATCTGATGGTGAATGACGCCCCCCTTTATTCCTCATTCCAAATTCACAGTTCATAATAGGATTTAGAGCCTGTGCCCTCTGTACATCCTTCACTGGTCACCACTAGTTCCTTGCTTGGAAACCTATGGTTTCCATCGAAACCACTGGGCAGTGAATGTCCAGAGCCTTTGGGAGTTGAAGGACATAAGCTGGGCAGACTGCCACCTCCCATCTGCTGTAAGCCTGCCTTTCTTTACTAGGAGCTCTTATCAAGCCTCCTTATTTCTCTCAGAAAGAAACTCTGGTGCCCTGTAACCAAATTCTCAGCAATCTGTATCATTGCTGTGTGTGGTAGAAACAGGATGAGGAACTAGGACTAGAAGAACGTGACTGTCAAACTCGCCTTGTATGTGGTACCTACCACCCACCGCCTGGATCAGGAGCATAGCAGGTTCCTATTTCTAATTCATACGCCTCAGCTTTAGAGTTATTTCTAAGTTATTTGAGCTGCCCTCTCCTCCTCCTTTTAATGATCTGTGAGACTTCGAAACTGGCTGGGATGGGTATATCTAAGCAGGAACGAGAGTGCTTCGGTGGGTTGGGGTTCTGTAAGAGGATTTGGATTTGAGATTGGCTCTTTGGTACTTTCTTTGTGCTCCATGAAAGTTCTGACAATATCACACTCCCAGCCCTGATCTGCTCCTCTAAGACTGTTGGAGAAAGACAGGGTGGCTGGACTCTGGGTCCTGGCTGAAAGGAAATTCCTCCCTGTTTTTTTTTGGGATATGAGGGAAGGAAGAAGCAGGCAATGAAGCCAGAGTGACTCTGTTTTTCCAGCTCATGTCTAGGGTTGAGGGGACACAGAGGAGGAACAAATGGTCTTGCTTTTGTTACCAAGCTGGCTGCTGTCGTGGGGCCTCATGGCTGCTGGGGTCAGGCAGGGCAGTCTGCTGGGCTGTCCAGGCTGGAAGAGGGGTTACAAGACAGAATAGAGGAATACCTCCCCAGAAACAGCCCTAGAACCTGAGCTGCCTGGGTATCTGGCTGAGTGGAAGGTTCAGCCAGGTACAGGCCCAGAAAAGCAGATAGCAGCAGTGGAAGTGAGCCACCCCCTTTGCCAGTGGGGTGCTCACATATGGGCAACTGCAGGCAGGCAGTCCCAGCCCATAGCTCTTCAGCATCTCTGTCTGGGTGGGACTTTGTGCACAGACTGATGCCTGGGGAAAGGGGAATGTTAGAATTATATTAAAATTTACCTTTATACTATTATTTTTCACTGTCAGATTAGAAAAAGAAATGAACCAGGGGGTAGGCCGCAAGTTTAGGGTTGCTGTATTGTGTGTACCAGAGCCGTTTGTCAATGTGCTTTCTTACGAAGCTCGGGGAGGGAAGGGAGGCCAGGAGCCTCCTGGTGCAGCTGCCTCATGTTATAGGTGGGGAAACTGAGGCAGAGAGGAACAGTGAGTTGGTGGAGTTAGCAAGCTACATTGTGGGAAGTTGAGACCAGGACCCAGGGCTATTCACCCCTGAGCTAGTAACTCTGAAAAGGGGGGTTATGTTTTATGTATGTCAGAATGGAGCCTCTTGCTTTTCACATGGTAGTTCAGGCAGAGTAGCCATGAAAGACAAAGTCCCTAACTTGAGAAGGAGTTATTGAGACATGTGGCCTTGGTCCACTCTGTTCCTGCCCTAGTTCCAAACAGGTTTTTGAAAATCTGTCTTTAAAAAAAATTTCATCATTTTTATACCCCCATGTCTCAAATGTAAGCTCCTCAAAGTGAAGTACTCTCCGATCTGTTTTATTAAAATATAATAAACAATGGGTTAGCTGTTCTGTAGAGGACATGACGGTGAGTACTGAGTACCTGTCACCTTCACCAAGCCAGGCGTGGCTGAGGCAGTGCAAGCCTAGTGAAACTGACTTGCTCATGTGACACATCTGGTTAGTGTACCAGAATCTGAGCTCAAGTCTATAGGTTCTGAAGAAATACATGAGCAGAAAAGTCTATTAATTGGGCCGACTTCCTTGTGACACGCCTGCATCCAACTTGACCTGTGTGCAGAGGATGTGGGAGAACTGTCTCCAGTGGGAAAGACTCAGGGCAGAGGGAGCTGTTTCTTCACCTTGACAGGGCCCCAGGGCCACTCAGCACCGGGGCCTGCTGCTTCCAGTGCGGTTAAGCAGTCTCTGCAGCAGAACTCCTGCCCGGCAGGAGTCACAGAGCCCTGCTCCTGACACCCACAGGAGGGGAGTGGCAAGGAAGTCTCCATGCTGAGGGCAGAGAACCATGCAGGAGGTGCTACAGTGCTGCTGCTGCTGCAATTTAAAAAAGGACAAAGAAAAAAGCCACGGAAGTTCTCTGAAGCTCCAAACCTCAATTTGCATCTCAGCTGGGCATCATTTGCACATGAAGGCCTATCAGTAGCCTTATGAAACTAACTAAATAAAATGAACAGACCGATGAGGAGGCGAACAGACCCTTGTAAACCTGTGCTCTCACTGCTTTGCTGGGGGTCGGTCTTGTTAGAGTGGACTCCTAGGATTCCCTGGCTGGTGGCTCTAGGTGGGTGGGGCAGGGCTGGGGTGCGGTGGGGGTTGGGGGTGGGTTGGAGTGGGGAGCAGGTTTAAGGTTTCAGATTCCAGAGGAAACAGATAGTACAGCTTCCTAGCCAGGCAGCCTGCTAGATACAGTATGAACAGCCAGAGTTCGGCACCATCTTGATGACAACAGTGGTGTTTGTTCTCCTTTGAAGGGCCTTCTTTCTCCTGGCCAGCCATGCTGGGCTTCCAAACTGGCTTCTGTGTTTCCCTAAATGGCAGTTCTCCACTTTGAAAAGAGAAGGCTATTATTCCTGGGAAGTTTGTCCAGTAAGAATTCCTGGACCTTCCCACAGATTGCTGTGGGTATTGGAAGAGGGCCAGGAGTCTCTAGCAGGCAGGTGGGATGGAAAACCAATCTCTGATCAACATGCTCCCAGGAATGGCCAGCAGGAGCTGGTATGATGCCGAAATGTTCCCTACAGGGTGAGAAGGCAGCTGTGCATCCCAGCAACCTTGGCTATCACACTGAGGTCTCTGAGCATCCTTCCCAAACCTGAGAAGAGGTGATTGATTCTGTGTGACCAGTGAGGGCTCTTGGACCAGCTACAGTCTACCTAAGACCATTTAGCCAGGAAACAGGAGAGTTTCATTTAAAATCTCATTCTTCAGACTTAAAAATCTTGCTGTATTTTCATGGGAGATCCTCGTGAAGGAAGTCACATTTCTATGGTGGAATTTCCTGGTCACTAGGAAGGAACAGAGGCTGTGGCCTTGCAAAGGGGTCACCTCGGTAAAGCCTCTGTGTTATCTGATGCTAATGTTTTGAGGGTCAGGGCCACATTCATAATTGGACAGTCTTCTAGGCCACCATTTCAGAGTTACCACCAAAGCCATGGTAAGCCCAGCTTGATGGACAGGGAGGGGAGGCCCTCCTTCCTTGAGCCGAGTGGTTCTTTTCATGCCCATAGACAGGTTAACAGTGTTGTCCAATGACCTTTAGATACCATCCATCTTTTTGATTTCCTCTTAAAGTTCTGTCATGTTCAATAATTGATGTTGCTGTCTTTCTATGCTTTTTGGACCAGTTGGGATCAGGGAGCACATAGTTCTTCCCATGGGCTAGGACAGGGACTTGGTCTCCTGCTCCATGTCCAGAGGTCTTTCAGTTGGTCCTTATTGTAACTGTTTGCACAATCAAAGCACAAAGCTTAGTAATGATCAGTGACCCACAGTGGGCTGCCACGCCCGTTCACCCTCATATGTGGTGAGGTCATAAGAGATCCCCCCAGTCCAAAGTCGGAACCAGGGGGATGCCCTGGAGGGGCCTTCTCCTAGGTCCTACCTTCTTCTTCCATACTTTCTTAATCTTGTACCTTCCTGGGAGCTGGGCCTGAGGGTACAGGGAACTCAGCTGGGTTGAGGCTTGTGAGTGAGGAGTCACCTGTTCATCGTATCATGTCCTTGGCAGAGGAGCATCTGGTTTAGAAGTTGAAAAAGCTCTAGAGTTTTACTCAACTTTTCCTAAAACAGAATAGGTATGCTTCATCTGAGCCCGCCTCTGTATTCAGCCTGTTTAGAGAAGGGGCCTTTGGCTTAAGGCTAAGGAACAGAGGCAGATACCAGACCTTGGGCCAGCAGCTGAGTAATCACATAACAATGTATGCGTGGGTGTGTGTGAAGAGGGGATAGTGGAGAATAGAGGAAGGCTGGTGGTAACAGTAAATTGGGCTGGCTTTGCTTAGGAAACAGGAAATACTAAAGCCTAATTTCATCTTTGTCATTTACTAGCTATGTGACCTCAGACAAGTAACCTAATTTCATTGGTCATCAGTTTTCTGTTCTGTGCAACTGAGATCATATCCAATTGGTCGTTGTTAGACAAAAATAAAATAGTAAATGAATTTCATTCAGATATCAGGAGACTCTATCCCTGATAAAATTGAGTTTGAAAGGCTAAACACTCTGGTTTGTTTCTCGTTGTTGTTGTTGTTGTTGGCAAACACAGTCTTGATTTTCAGTTTAAGAGTGGTTTCTGCGTATTTATTCTCTATCCATGCCTATGTACTTTGGAGGATACAGGAGGTAGGATATGACTCAGGTTCTCATCTTCCAAAATTAGAGGCTGGAGAAAAGTGAAAAAATCAGAATGTGGTTTTTTTTGTTGTTGTTTTATTTTTAAGTAGTTTTATCATATACCGTACAGTTCAGGAATTTAGGATGCATGGCTCGGTAGCTGTTTACATACTCACAGAGGTATAAAACCATCATCACAATCACTGCAGAAATTTTTCATCACCCTGAATGAAGCCTCACCCTTTTACCTGTCAGTCCTTAATACCTGCATCCCTCCTGATGCCAGGCAACAGTAACGTAATTTCTATGTCTGCAAATGTGCTCATTTTGTACATTTTGTACAAATGGAACCCCAACATACAGCCTTTTGACTCTGGCTTCCCTCATTTGGCATAGTATTTTCAACGTTCATTCATCTTGTAGCATACATCAAGGCTTTATCCTTTTTTTGTGGCCGAATAAATCCCAATGTATGGATATACCACATTTTACTCATCCGGTTCTTAGAGATGTTTTATTTCCACTTTTGGCTGCCCTGGCATACCTGTGAACAGTCATGTGTAAGTTTTATGTGGACAGGTTTTCATGTTTTACATTTTCTTGGGTATACAGATGACTGGAATTGCTAGGTCATATGATAATTCTGTCTTTTAATTGTTTGAAGGACTTAAGTGGCTGCACCATTTTTTTTTGCATTTCCATCAGTTGTGTGTGAAAATTCTAACTTCCTCATCTCTCATCTATGTGGTTTTGTCTTATGTGGTTTTGATTCGCATTTGCCTAAGTTCTAATGAGGTTGAGCATCTTTTCATGGGCTTATTAGCCATGTGTAAATTTGCTTTGAGGGTCTGTCTGTTCAGATCTTCTACTCATTTTAATTAAGTTGTCTTTTATTACCAAGTTGTAAGAGTTCTTTATATACTCTGGATACAAGTCCCATATCTTGTATATAATTCACAAATATATTTTCTCTCACCGAATGGGTTGTCTTTTGACTTTCTTGATGGAATCCTTTGAAGCAAGACAACTGAATCTGAACTGCTAAAAAAAATCAATGGTAATTGCACTGAAACCTCATTAATCTGGACTCTAGTAATTTGGAATTGGTTAGGGCAAAGGGTTAAAGCCCATTCTTTCAACAGTTACTGAGACTGTTTATGGTCAGGGACTCAGCCAGGCCCTGGGGACACAGAGGTGAAGAGGGCAGAACCTTTGCAGCCATAGTCTACAGCAAGGAGAACACAAACACACCATCCCAGCCAGTGGGCCTAGCGCTGTTAGCACAGCCGAGTGCTAACGGTACACCAGAGTGCTAGTTACACAGCTGGGTACTTGGAAGCCCTGGGGAAGGAAAACCCAACATTAAAAAATGTCCATTAAAAAATAGTTTACTAAGCAAATAACAGTGGAAATTATTTAGGAAAATAAACAACTTTCTAGGCCCCTGAGCCTCTTGATGGCTTTCATTTCCATGCTGTCAGGAAATACGATTGGCCTTGTCTTCCTGCCCTCTAAGCAAAGTTTGGATGCCTTCCCCTGCTCCTTGGTGGGCCCAAGACATTTTGTCATCTGTAATCTGCGTGACAAGATGGTGGGTAAATTGTTATTGTTGTCATTTACATAGGAAAACTGTAGCTTAGCAGGTTAATTGCCTTGCCCAAGGTGTCAGTCATTGATTGTTGGGGTGGCATTAGTAGAGAGATGTTATTTCTCAGCATCATGCAGCACTGCTTTATGTGTTGGACTCCAGACTTGCCTGGAATCCAACAGCATGGACTTAGTGTCCTCCATAAGACAGGATTGAGCTACCTGCCCCTGATGGGAAAGTACTTGGTCACCGGCACCATGGGAAAATAGTATATGATGGTATAGTTGCAGTGTTGGATTCCCTAGGCCCAATGATTGTATGATTGTATGTTTTCAATCATCAAACAAGTGTCAGGGCCCTACTATATATATGTATACTATGTTTCCATGTCTCCTTCAGCAAAATCTGTAGGACTCCTTCTCTCACCCTGCTTGGACATTCCATGGATGCTGGTGACTCTGTGCTTTCTCTAACTCCTGCCTCTTAAATTACATGTGGGGTCCTGGTGTGTATAAAATATTTCCCAGCCACACTTCACATGGATGGAACCCAGGCTGCCTTAGGTGCTCAGTATCCCAAAGAAAACCTCTCTCTTGGCTTTCATTTTTCTTTATTGATTGCTTTCTAGGCCTTGACTCAAAGGACAGTGTAAAGTTTATGGGTCATTCTGGACTCAGTCATTTCTTTTGCTACATGTTAATCTTGCATTCTGAAACTAAGTTTACCATTACTGCCTTTTTCCTTTAGGGAAGTTTCCTCTCCTGAGGCTTCTTTTTCTCTCATGCAAATAGACCCCAATAGACCCATCCTGACATCTCCCAGGTTTTCTATTGGTCTCCAGAGGGCATGCTATTAATATTCTGACACTAGGACTCCTGGACGTTATTGTTTATGAGGCCAGAAGAATGATGGCTCATCCAAGCTTGTATGACAGTTAACCTGGATTGTCAACTTGATTGGCTGGAGAGTGGCTTAGGGGTTTAGAAAAGCGTACTTCTGGGTGTGTCCAGGTAGGTCTTAGAGATGTGACTTCGGGTATTCTTTCTGGTTCCTGTCCTCTTATCTTTGGCATTCTTTCTAAACCACTGTGCTTCCCAACCACCAGGAATTAAGCAGCCTTATTCCTCCATGCCCTTCTACCATATGTCCTTTCCCTTGGACCTACACATCATGAACTGAATCCTCTGAAACATTGGGCCAAATAAAATTCTTCTCCTTTCAATTGCAGGTATTAAGCATTTTGTCCAGCAATGGGAAATCTGACTAATACAGGCTGTGACACAGTCTTTCCCTGACAGTTTCTTTGCTTTGTATAACCAAGATAACTCATCTCCATTTCCACTGCACCAAACACCTGAAGCCAGACAACCCAGCCATGCTAGAATTAATGCTTGAATGAGCTGTGTGTGCATGTTCAGTGGCCCGTGAGGGTCTCATATCACAGGTGGTGTCTTCTTGGTGCAGCTACCTACATTCTAAGCAAAGGAACAAACTCCCAGAGGTGGCCTAAGAGGTCATTAGAGGTAAGCCCTTGTTTTCTGGAAGCCACTAGTGTTGCAGAGATACTAATGGATTTCCTGGAAGCAACCTCAGGGAAGACAGAAATGGAGAGGGCCATCCAGGAGGTTGAAGATTTTGTCTCCTGGATCATTAAATCTGCCTAGAAGGTGGTCAGATTTTCTGGAAGGAGCCTGAGCTTTTGCCAGATCCTAGCTTTGCCCCTTTTGGGCTGTCTTTGCACCAGTTCTTCACCTTCTCCAAGCTTTAGGTACTTCTTTGTGAGAAGTGGGTAGTAGTGCAGCCTAACTCATGGGGACACCAGCTGGGAGGCAAATACCAAGGGTGATGCATGGCCCACGAGGGTTTAGCAATTACTAGTTTCTCTTTCCCAAGAATCTGTCCACCTCCACAGCTATTAAGGGAGACTAATTCTCAGGGTCAGACGGGAAGCAGTAAACCCTTAGTCTCCCAAACCCTAAATTCTATTTTTTTTTTTTTTGTGCTTCAAAATAGGACTTGTGTTCCAGAAAGGAGGAGAGTGACAAACATAAGTAGTGGTTTTCTCCTTGGGCCGGGGGCCATCAGTCCTCTCTCAGTGATCGGGGGCTGTTACCATGTCTCAGCTGACGGGGAGAGTTTGGAAAGGAGACATGTAGGCTCATTGGAAGTCCTTCCCTCTGAGCATCTGTTACTGCTCAGTGTAGACTACCTGTGCCAGGAGCAGGGTGGAACATTTCATTGTGGTTGAAGGGAGCTGGACCGCCCCATTCAGAGGCTGTGTGCCTCTCCTCCCCATGCTTAGGGCCCAGGGGTCCCTGTATACAGCATCTCTAATTTGGAATCTCATTAGCAAACCAGTTAAGTTTGTGCTTGATACTTTGAAACACCTCTTAATTCATTGCTTTTGCATTTGCCTTTTCCCAAAAGGCCTAAACCAGTAATTTTTAAAATAACCAAGTCTCTGGGAACTCTTGTAATAATACAGCTGTTTAGCTTTGTGTCTCAGTGTCATTTAGCTTGAGACCTGGAACTCTGGATAACCAGAGGGTGCTAGGCTGATATGAGATGCACAACCCTGGAGTGAAATTGTGTGGAGAGAAGCTGAGCATTACCATCTGCTCCTCATTCGTTTCCAAGAGGAATAAATAAATGGGCACATCTTGGTCCCTTCCCTGGCATCTCCTGGGACACTAGCACTTCCCTGAAACATTCTCTAGAAATGCTGCTTCTTGTTCAGTAGAGTTCGCTATTAGTTACTAAGCGCTTGTGAAGGGTGTTTGGTATACCTGTCTTGGCTGTAATGGCTCATAAATACCATCAAGGAAGTACATAATGCTAGATAAGTGATATGTGTTACAGAAGAAATATCCAGGGTGCCCTAGATGGGATGGGGTAGGATAAAGCACAGAGGTGGCCTTCCTGTGTCATTATTTATTTTGAAATTTAAAAGATGAATAAAAGTTAGGGAGAGGGAGTGAGGGGCTCTCTAGGCAAAGGGAATAGTATATGCAAATGGTCAAGGTCAAGAGATGTTTTCCACTGGAAGTTACAGAACACGAAACTCCAAGCAGCTTACACAATAAGAAAATAGGTTGGGTTCCACAGGAGGACATCTGGCAGTAGGTGGGCTTTGATGGTGTTTGTTCTGGTGTTGAGCAATTGTGACGGGAACTCCCACTCTCCCCCTCTTTTCACTCTCCTGTTTGCAGCCTCAAAGTCATCCTGAGATTCCTCCCCCCTTCTCTTGAATGCTATCAGTAGCAATATTCCCCAGGTCTAGCAGGAGCTTAGAACCAGACAGAAAACATCCTCTCCACTCAAATCTTAATGGGCCAATTTGGATCACTAACCACCCTGAACCAATTATTGTCATGGGGAATGCCTAGCTCTGACTTAGTCTGGGTTCTTAAGAAGAAACACAAACCCAGGTGAGGAAAATAGGATTACTGTGATTGACTTAGGCCAGCAGTTAGCAAACTCCTGTAATGGGCTAGCTAGTAAATATTTTAGGCTCTGTAGGTCTACAGTCTCTGTTGAAACATTTTAAGAGCCACCATAGTACAAAAGCAGCTGTAGATGAGTGAACATGACTGTGTTCTAATAAGATTTTATTAGTAGATATTAATATTTTAATTCGATAAAAATTAAAATATCTATATGTCATGGATGTCTTCTTTTAATTTTTTACAACTAAAAAATTTGAGAAAGCATTGATACCTTGCAGAACATACCCACCAGCTCCCACCACCTATACAGTAGAAGGTGTAGGCTAGATTTGGCTTATAGATCATAGTTTGCTGACCCCTGACTTAGACTAATCTGGACTCACTCCTGGAGCAGAGCCTCAAGGCCTCATCTACACGCCAAGGAACAGGTAGAATAGGTAGAAGTGAACCTCAGAATCCTCCTCTGGGAGACTGGTGTTTTTGAGGATCTGCAAGAGTGGTGTCACTGGCTGATGACATCTTTGTGATGTTCTATGGGGTGGTGGTGGCAAAGGTTCCACAAACAGCTCGCAGACAATGTATTTCTTCCTGCCTCATCTGCTTCCTCTCAGCTAAACCAAGTTACCATCTAACAAATTAATTCTTTAAAACAGCGGGGAATAGGTTGAGGAATGTCCCTCTCACCTCTAGGTAACATCTAAATCCATGCTTTTGATCAGGGGCTTCCTGAAAACAAGGCTCCCACTTTTGTTGTTAGTTAGGCCCGAAGGAGTTCCTGCAATTAGTCAGTCAGTAAGTAGTCACTGAAACCCTGACTAGGTTTGCAGCCCCCCTGGGTGCGATAGGGAGGCAGGAGGAATGGAATGATCCTCTTTTATAGCACAGGCATGGTGTATAAAACAAACACACACAAATCTTCCCAAATCCTGGAGCACAGAGCCGCCGTGATGACAGTGGCATGATAAAATGACCTCACCTCCCAGCATCTGTTCAGGCCACTCGGTGAAAGTTAATGAGGGCTGACCCTCAGCAAAACTGGGAAGTCAACCAAAGTTCAGCTCCAACTCTGGCCATACTTTCTGAAGAAACATGCCCTCTTTCAGTGGCAAACTGTTTCCCAGTCCCATCTCTGCATCAACTCTGTCCTCTCCTGGACTTGCTCCATCTATAACAATAAAGATCTACCATTGGTTGATCCCATTGGAGACTGGCTGGCAAAATATACTTTCTTTTTAATGAATTTGAGTTGTATTTTTTCTCATACTGTGTATGCATTTTAGAATTTTATGTTTAATTTTATATTTTGTGCAAAGGAGATTTTTGTTTTGGAGCCATGCTGTGGCCGAAGGCAATGCAGTATCCACTTAAAATTTACGTTGAAATCTAATCACCAATGTGATAGTATTAGGAAGTCAGGACTTTAGGAAGTGATTAGATTGTGAGGGCTCTGCTTGTGTGAGATTATTGCCCTTATGAAAGAGGTCCCAGAGGATGCCTTGCCCCTTCTACAGACACAATAAGGAAGAACCATTTATGAGTCAGAAAGCAAGCCCACCCCAGACAGTCTGTTGGTGCTTGGTCTTAGCTTTAGCAACCTCCAGAACTGTGAGAAATTATTTTTTTATAACTCATATAGCTCATAGTATTTTAAAAACTTGAATGGACTAGACTGAAAATTGGTACCAAAGGGGGATATGCTTCTGTGTAATCGATACCTAAAAACATAGAAGCAACTTTAGAACTGACTAAAAGATAAAAGCTTAAAGAATTTTGAGGTGTGTGCTGGAAAAAGCTCACATTGCTATGAATGTACTATTAATGGTGATCCTGGTGAGGGCTCATAAAGAAGAGAGCCATAGATAAACGTTACCGCTCTTAGAGAATACCTAAGTGGTCATGAACAGACATTCATAGTAATATAAATAGTTGAGACCATTCTGTTGAGATTTCAGACAGAAAGGAGGAACATGTTAGTGGATAATGAAGAAAAGGCCATCTTTGTTATAAAACGTTCAAAGCATTTGGCTGAATCATGTTCATGCTCAGATGATGTGTGGAAACTAGAAATTTTGAGCAGTGGAGTATATGTTTGGCTGAGGAAGTTTGCAAGCAAAATGTTGAAGGTACAGCTTGAATTCTTTGGAGTGTTTATAGCAAAATATGAGAAAATAGAAGTGACTTAAAGATGTAATTGTTCATAAAGGGAGGGAGTACATGAAGATTTGAAAATCAGCCTATGTATGTGGTAAAGAATGAGAAAGCATGTCAAGAAGAAAAAACCCAACGTGTTGCTAAGCGACTCTTCAATAAGGAGATTGATGTGGATCTGGGCCGTGTTATCTAAGACTGTAGAGAAATGATTCTGAATACATTCTGGACATCATCAGAGCCACTCCTCCTATCACAGGAGCAGAAGTGTGGGAGCCTGAGAAAGATTTCATAAAGGAGGGACGCAGGTACCTGCAGGCAAGACCTTGGCACCTGCTCTTTGATGCTACCTTAAAGCTCTGCTTCTCAGTCTCCAGTTGTGACTCTAGTATACCCTGCTAGGCTGTGTATTACATCAAGCAAAACTAAGGGCAAATAGCAATGTTCATTCTTTGCCGGTCCTACCATTGAATTTTCAAACATGTAACATATTTGATTTCACAGCTAGAGAGCAATTTGTCTTGGGATGAATTGTACCTTGAGTTTCATCAATATCATTCATATGTTAATATATTCATTGTGTGTGTGTGTGTGTGTGTGTGTGCACATGTGCTTGTGCATGCATGTTTGAGAATTTAGACTTCAAATTTGACGCTTGAGTGAGTTTAGAATTTGGAGCCTATTGGGATGGAAATCTTTATTTTGTGTGTGTGAGAAGGACATGAGTTTTGGGGATCCAGAAATGAAATGCTGTGGTCTAAGTATTTGTGTGCCTTCAAAATTCATATTTTAAAACCTAGTCACTAATGTGATGATATCAGGAGGTGATTAGGCCATAAAGGCTCTGTCTTCATGAATGAGATTAGTACCTTCATAAAAGAAGACCTAATGATGGCCTTGTCCCTTGTACCATGTCAAGACACACTTGTTAATCAGAAAGCAGGTCCTCACCAGATCTGCAGGATCTTGATGTTGGGTGACTCAGCCTTCACGACTAAGAGAGATATGTTGCTATAGTTTTAAAACTACCCAGTCTAAGATATTTTATTAGAACAATCTGAACAGACGAAGATAGAGAATTTTGGGGCAAAGCCAATAGGTTAATAGCAAGAGGCTCAGGGAGATTGAATTTCTCGGAGTGGCTTCAGAATTGGTAGGACAGAAAAAGCTGATATTTCAAAAAGTCTTTCCATCGAGCTGACTCCTTGCCAGCCCCTGCTCAGCCCCTGCTCAGCCCCTTCTCAGCCTCGCTCCTTTCTAGGCCTATTCTTCAGGGCATCTGCAAAGGTGAATCTAATTTAAAAGTTTAACAAGCAGATTATCTCAAGGTTGACTGTGCTGTGACTATGGGAGATTCTTTTCTTTCCTTTTTCTTTTCTTTTTTCATTTCTGAGAGTGAGGATAATAAATACATATTGTTCCATAACTGGATTCTACTCATTCATTTCTTTAAGTGGCATTTGTTGAACACCTGTCGCGTGTTCTTCATTCCCTGCTACTATGCAGTGATTAAAAGCCAGATGCGAGTTAGGACAGAATACAGTTGCTCATGGGGAAGAGCATTCAGCCCATTTTGGGGAGATCATGAAAGGAACTGGTTCAAAAGCTGAACTTGATTGGTAGGTAACGATGGGCAGTTAGGGGAGAGGTAGTCAGAGGAAGTAGGTGTGTGTGCGCATGCAATTGTGTGTTTGTGGTTTGTGTACTTAACATGGGAGAAACGATATTTTATATTCTGTGAAGGAGAGAAGGCAAGGGGAATATGGTAGATAGGGAGAGGAAAGAGGCACCAAGGGATGGGACCTAGAGTATCACCAGAAGGTTCACCTTACACTGGTAAGGGCTGTTTCTTTCCCTGGGACTGTAGGGAAAATAGGTACCAGTGATGAGTCATCATTCACTCAGCTAGTCATCCAGCCATATTAACTCGTAAAACATTTGCTGAATGCTGTGAGGCTCCATCATACTGTGCTAGGAAATGAGGATATAAAGTTGAAAATAATGAAGTTCACTACCTGTCTTTTTGCTGTGTGCTCTCCTAACAATAATGAAATTGAGTGTTGATCATGTGCTTGCTGTTGTTTGAAATTTTATGTGTATGTTATTTTACTTCATTATCACAACCGTAGATGTTGATATTATCATTATTTTTAGATCTATAAACTGAGACATAGAGATTAGGAAAATGGCTCAAGGTTCCGTAACTGATAAGTGGCAGAGATAGGCTTTGGATCTAGGGAATCCACTGACTGCACTGTGTCAAGAAGTTTGTGAGCCCAGCAGGAGTAGCCAGATCTGCAGACAAACACAGTACAGCAGATGTCCACTCCTGGCAATATGGTTGAACAGAAACGTCTTCTTTTATGAAATTCCAGTAAATACTGGATAAAATCTAGTAGGAATCGTTTTTAGAAGGCAGCTGAGCAAGAAGGAAAGTAAGGAGAATGACCAAGGGCTGAGAATGAAGAGAGGACTGAAAACAAAGCGCTGAGTGTGTGAATTGAAGCTGAGGCAGCCTGGAGGGGGATGGAAGTGTTGCTTATTTTAGAACTTGAAAGATTTGAATTTTAGTGTGCCACAAGAGGACGAAGGCAAGACTTTGGAACCGTGTAAGGCAAGAGCTAGGAATGAGAACCCTATGGCCAGCCCTACATAATCATGAGACGCCACCCTCCCCCCAAAGCTATGACCTCAGTGAAGTAGGCTATAATACGTATGGAGCAATAGCCTGGACTCTGAGAAAGAACCCCTCCCCCCCCCAAAAAAAAAAAAAAAACAACAAGATAAACCAAATAAAATTAAAAACAGGTTACCAGAGACTTTATAACCATAATAGTACCCTTTAGTGAGTTTGAAATTTAAATTCGTACTTCCTCATGATTCAAGAATCAAGCTAAAACATAAGAAAAAAAAATGGTAATGCTCCTAGAGTTTCTAACACAAACAAGACTGAACTCCTCAAACCCTGGCAGCGAAGGATTCCCGTAGATAAAGGGCCACAGAAGGTGAGCTTACAATCCAAAACATCAACCACATAAAGGAAAACAGTGCCTCATGAATGGGAGCCAGGAGAGAAGACAAATGCCAGGATTAGACCATGGAGACCAGCAGGCGATAGAGCCATTGGCTCAAGCCAGTTGCTGTACCGCATGGTCATTTGTGTACTAGAAGGATGCTCAGGGTCTGAGGATGCTAAGTGCCTAATGTAAGGTATTCTCCCTGTCAGAATCCAGAAAGGCTTCACCCTGGACACTTCTGAGGATGCCTTGAAGGATGGAGGGAAAGGAGTTTGCCAAAAGGTTTCTGGGGAGGTAGTATTAGGGTGAGAAAGCTGTGCATTAGTCAGTCAATAGATGTGTTTCTCTCTGTCTCTCTTCCACACACATTCCGTTCCTCCTTCTTCTTCCCTCCCTATCTCCTGGAGATCCAGTTAGGATTGATGTTTCAGTTTGTGTATAAAGAAAATCTAGAGATAGAACTTTTCCTCCCTCAGAGACCTTAGTCTTTTTATTTCTACAGACCTTCAACTTATTATATGAGGTCCACACACATTGTGACAATTTTATTCATCTTTATTCAAAGCCTATTAATATAAATATTAATTACATTGAAAAATACCTTCATCTAGATGAGTGCTTGATCCAAGATCCAGCACTGCTGCCTAACCAAGTTGATTCATAAAGTTAATCCTGACAGTGCAAGGCCTGAGCTAGTCTAGAACAAGGGGGCAAGGCAGTTTTCCAGGAGTAAGAACACAGGACAGCTGTCGTGCTGAGAAGATTGGGGAGTCAGAGAGAGTAAATGTAAGGCCTAGAAAAATGGGGGCCAGCCAAAAGCAGATCAGCGTGTGCTTGAATGAATGACTAAAACCCTAAAGGGTAGCAGGAAGCTTAGCTGATGCTGGCGTGAGTCACACCTCTGCCACTGAGGTGAGAGAGAACTCGTGGCAGATAAGAGGATGAGGGAATGTGGCAATTCTCCTCTCCCTTTCTCTGTCCTGAGCATCCCAGAGGGTTTATGCTTCTAGTGCCTTTAACGTCATTTGAACTGGTTTTTAAGGAAAGCTTTGTAACAGACCTCTCCTTATCCAGTGTTCTGGAACATGTCCCAGGGCCCATGTTTCTTCTGCATCTGGTCTAGGACAAGCCCAGGGTCACGGGTTTTGAAAATCTGCCATCAATTGAAGAAACTGGACACACAACACACGTGAAGCCACACACAAGCCATCCAAGAAGATGCCATAAGTGGCAAAATGTGTGATGAAGGGAAGGTAGAAAACGTATCTGAGAGGTCTGGCTGCAGTCAGGTGACAAGAGGGCGGGGAGTGGGACTGGGGTTTTGGTCTCATTTTTTTTGCTTTCTTACTTGCATGACTTGGGTAAACTACAGTGCTGTTAGCTTGGTAGTTATTTCGCAAACTAGCTAGCTAGCTAGCTAGTTAGTTAGTTTTTTTTCCTCTGTGGCCAAATATCTGAGAAAAACAACTTAAAGGAGAAAAGATTTGTTCCGGCTCATGGTTTCAGAGTTTCATTTGGTCCATGGTTTGCCAGCTCCATTGCTTTGGGGCCTGTGGTGAGGCAGAAACATCATGGCAGGAGGCTGTGGTGGAGTAAAGCTGTTTACCTCATGCATCTTGGCAGCAGAGAGGGTGAGAGCCAGAGAACCAGCAGAGAAGGGGCTGGGGACAAGATGTCGCCTTCAAAGGCATACCACCACTGTCCTATTACCTCCACCTGAGCCCTGTTCCTCAGCAGCCCATCCAGCTGTGAGCATTGATACGGCCAGGGCCTTGACAGTCCAATACCCTCTCCAGGCCCCACCTCTGAAAGTCACTGTGTCAGGGATCAAGGATCAATAAGGGATCAAGCCCTTATTACGTGAGCCTTTGGCAATACGTCTTATTTAAACCATAACTCGTAGTCCCTACCTTTCAGATGTTACAAGGTTACCTTAGGATCTAAAGATTTAATGAATATGGAGGTACTTTGTGACTATAAAACATGACATTAATAATAGAATATTTGGAAATGTGTACTCCTTGCACAAAATAAAGAAAAGGATTTTGCAGCGTAGTGGATGGGGTGAGTGGAGATGAGACATTTACATGGCCTCCCAGCAGCAAACCCTTACCTTTACCAGGTACCTGTAGTATTCCAGACTCTGTTGTTATTTATCATCTGTATCTGCCGACATTGCTGGCAAAACTCTTGGCTCAAGCTAATGAAGTAGTTTGCCGTGGGGCCAACCCTAAGTAGCAGAGCTGAACCGAGAATTCAGGAGTGCCTCACTCCAAAACCCATGGTCTTCCTACCACACAGGGCTGCCTTTTGGCGTATTTGTGAAGCACTTTTATTATTGTGACTGGGGTTGGGCTGAGGCCGCTTTTGTCACCTGGTTGTCATTAGAACCTCCCCTGGCAGGCTGCATTGCGCAATGGTGTGTTTAGAAGACTTCCCTGTGAAAGCATCTTTTGGGCTGACTGAGGACCTGGGCACCCAAGGCCATCTTTGGAGTGTTAATAACAATAAAAAGTGGCAGAGAAAGGTCAGCCTGTGGGTGTTGTGTCAACAGGAAGTAAACCTGCTCTGAAACATCTGTTCTCTGTTATTGTTTTCAGACGTGTATGCAGTGTCCTCTGATTAGTTCGTAAGTTAAGGCGCGGGAAGGCAGTGAAATAGACTGGTGTTCCTATCTCAGCTATACCTCTGGGACTGGAGTGGGCCAGAGTGTTGGGTGTCAGGGGCCTGCAAGTCCCCAAGGGCAGGAGGAAGGGAAGCTTGGCTGTTCCCTGCTCAGGAGAAAGTTGAGTTCTACTACACGTTCTCCCCACCTGCTGAGCTTTGGAACAAAAGAGTTGGAGTGTGTCATCCCTCCCACCCCCCACCCCCGTCCCATTTTGTTTTTGTTTTTGTTTTTTTACCTGCCTCAGATATCTCTGTTTAGTGGCCTTTATATAAGGTACCACCGTCATCTGTATTGCACTCTGTGTCTCAAAGACAAGGATCACTGTACGATTTTGGGAGGAGAATTAGTCTGTGCTAGTGATCTGTCGTTGCATAACAAATTCCCCCTAGACTTAGCAGCTTAACACTATAACCATTATTTTCTAGCCTAGTTTCTGGGGGACAGGAATTCAGGAGTTGCTGATCTGGCTCTTTCTGGCTCAGGGTCTCTCCCAAGGCTATAATCAGGTTGGTTTCATCAACTTGAGATTCAGTGGGCTGGAGGAGCCACTTTCATGTTCACTCATGTGACTGTTAGCTTCCGTGGGTTGCTCAGGATAGAGCAGGTTGCTTTCCACAAAAGAAGGGAAAAGAGAAAGAAGAAGAGGGAAAGAGAGAGAGAAAAGAGAAGGGGTAGGAGAAGGGAAGGGAACGAGGGAGAGGGAACTGCTTTTCTAAGCTGGAAGCTCCAGTCCCTGACACATTTCTGCCCTGTGCTACAGGTCAGATCAGTCTCATTTGTGAGTGAAGGAACTCCAGATGGCTGTGAGTACCCAGAGGCCAAGATCACCACGGCCATCTTGGGGAATGGCCAGTATGCCCCTGGCTGGAACCTGTGCTAATGGAGTCATGGAGGGAAGCCTCTTATCTAGGTGCCTGCTGCTACTGCTGAAAATACTACTAAGACTTTTCTACCACTACGTTTGAGATCAAAGTTAAGTTCTCTTACATGGCTTACAAGGCTCTTCACAGTTTCCGCTTCCCAGCACTCTCAACCTCATTCTCTACCCTTCTCTCCAGTCACCCCAAATTCCAGCCACACAGGCAATTTGTTTTCTTTCTTTGGTGCCTGTACATCTGCCATTTCCCTTCTCCAGCCAGTAGATTTCTATGGCACAACCCAGTCCAGTGATCTCTTTTGTGAAAGTTTCCTAGGCATCTTCCCAGAAAGCAAAGGTCTCTGCCAGTAACCCAGAAGCACTCTGTTCTGCTCTACAGCATGTATCTACTCCCTGGTCAGCAGGTATGAGTGCGCACCCTGTGTGCCTGGCACTAGACTGGGCTACAGGTGCAGCACTAGGTAAAATGAATACAAGTCCTGCCCTGTGGATTTATCTTGTGGGAGGCTGCAGAGGAACAAAGAAGCCAGAAATATGGAGTATGTTGGATGTTGATGGGTGTTATAGACAAAAGTAAAGTGGAGCAGGACGAGAATGAGGTGTCCTGGCAAAGAGGAGGCACATTTCCTACCCTGCACGCAGAGAAGCTTTGCTACTATGATATGGAGCAGAGGCACATTGAATATCTGTGGACAGTGCAGTTACAGTCATGTGTCACATATAGATGGTATATGTTCTGAGATGTGAATTGTTAGGTCATATTCTTATTGTGCTAAGATCATACAGTGCACTACACAACCTAAGTTCCATAAACACATACGTACCTAGGCCATGTACAGTGTATATATGTGCACACATGTGTGCATTTGTGTAATACAGCCTGTTGCTCCTAGGATCATGGTGAGCAAACTAACCTAAGATTAAATCAACCACAAGAGAAAATGGTGCAATCAGGATTCCCAGTGAACATACGATGTACATCGTGAAACTCTTTTTTTTATAAATAGAAAGTGTATACTCTAATAATTTCAAGTTTAGTAGATAACATAAATCAGTAACATAGTCATTTATTACCATACCAAGTATTATATGCTGTTCATAGTTGTACGTAGTATACTTTCATATGACTGTTAGCACAGCAGCATCACCACAAACATATGTGTAATGTGTTGTGTTGTGACATCACAAGGGCAATGAAGTCACTAGGCAATAGGAATTTTTTAGCTCCATTGTCATTTTATGAGACCTCCAGGGTTTTGCAGTCTGCCATTGACCAAAATGTCTTATGTGATGCGTCACGGTAGCTGCTTTTGTTTCCATAGAAGTCTAAGCTCCTCAAGGGCAGAGCCTGCAAAAACATCAATTTTGTCCATTCTGCATCCTACTGCTTAGCACAGCATTGGCATGTGGCGGAGGCTGACAGATATTGTGTCTTTTTGATGTACAGGAGAAGAAAAGTGTCTGCACAAGGCAGGATTGGACACCCTATGAACTTCCAGACACACTGGTAGGGCTGATGGAGAGAGAAACAAGAGTGGATTAATTGTTTGGAGGATTAAAAATTCACTTTGTGTATATCCCTATGTTTTATAGACAAGGATGGAATGAAAGTGAATTTAAATAAAGATTTTAGGCTGTATTTAATGGTGCAGTTATTAGACTGCATTTGGCAGTGCGTCCCCTGACATAAAGTTTTAACATCAGCCTTTTTGAACACTAAATTACCTTTTGGACCTTCCAGCTCTAGAGATAAAGTGGAAGCTGACCTCATTACTATCAGATTCACGGGGTGGGTTAACATTTGGTAGATTTAACCAGTTTTGGATGCTAAGGAGTGAAGGCCACTAAGTGACAGATTTTGATGGAGAATCAGAGAATGGAGTCTCATTTAAGCCAAGTAAATTACGCAGAGGTCATTGAGTCTCTGCTTTAAATCAGTGGGACTACAGCTCCCTCCACATCCCTAAAACAGGGCAGACAGTGGATGCCTTTATTTGGCTCAGGTGGGACTCCAAAACGCTAGACTGGAAAGAAGCAAGGGTGGGAGGAAAAGCTCAGTCAGAAGAGGTGGTACAAGTGCTTTTGTGAGTTGAGAGGGTCAGGAAGGGGCAACTCTTAAGGCCCTTGGATGTGCTGTATATCTTAGATACCCGCCCTCAGGAGTCCTGGCCAGTAATCCCTTGGGAAGGGCCTGTTCAACACATGGGTTACTGAGGGATTGGTGCGTCCTGGCCTGGTGCACCAACACCTCACTTGTATGTTCCTTCAAGAGTGAGGGGGAGGGGCCTCAAGAAAGGAGCTATTGCCCTGATACAGTTTGTCTCTTATTGCGTGGATGTAGGAATTTTGGGACAGAGAGGAAGGACCATCTGTCCTTAGAGGAGCAGCACAAACAGTAAAGGGAGATAATTCCATGGGCGTGATTCTCCTCATCCTGAAAAGCCTGTGCAGAATGAGCTGGTCGGGACTTGGACAAAGTGCAGGTGGGCAGGTGGGCCCATGGAAAGGCAAGAGTGTTTCAGAAAAACATCCCATTAAATTGTAAGTGCTCTGGTCAGGATGCTGGTGGAGGAAGAGGATGAGCTGAGCAAGTAATCAGCCAAGTGCTAGTGTGAGGTATGGAAACCTGGATGCCCCATGTTGGCCTTCAGACCATTCCAGAACAAAGAGTCACTGCAGCCCTCAGTGACAGGAGGCTCAGCTCTGAAGCCACACTGATCTAGATTTTTTAAAGCAGTTAAAGCACTTGCCTAGTAAACACAAGGCCCTGGGTTCTATTCCCTGACGCCATACAAGCTGGGTGTGTTAGTACACACCCGTATTCCCAGCACTTGAGAGGCTGAGACGGGAGAATTGCCATGTGTTCCAGGCCAGCCTAGAATGCATGAGTTTAGGACCTGCCCGGACAACAGAGGATGTCCCTATCTCAAAAAAAAAAAAAAAAAAAAAAAAAAAAAAAAAAAAAAAAAAAAAAAAAAAAAAAAAAAAGAATCAGATGATTTAAGGACTCTTATTTTGATTACCATCATTTGTAAGCTATAATAGTACTAGTATTTACCCACCATTTGGGGCAAAAAGTGTTGCTTTTTTCTTCTTCCTCTAAAACATAAGACTATTGCTCAGTCAGATAGTTGCGTGTCTCCTTCCCTCCTGGTTCCTTTCCTTTCTCTCATCTAGCCAGCGTGCATTGTCCTCAGCACATAAAAAGTAATTTACTCTCTAGAACATTACGACATAGTGGACTGAGTATTGGTACTAGAGCAAATAAAGATATGAATATTTTAGTTTTAATTCCTCAAAATATTCATTATGTGTGTTTGAGATGATGTAGTCCTTCTGGACTTTTGAGTGCTCGTCTTTATAGTGGAAATATTGTTTTTTACTATTACATTCTGGTTCTGGTAAGATACAAATGAGATAGAGTGTGTAAAAGTCCTTTGTAAGCCACGAAGCAAGACTTTTTTCATTTTAGAATTATTTTTAATTGTGATAAAATACACATAAATAAAAATTGCTGTCTTAGCTGCTTTTAAAAGACAATTCAGTAGAGCTAAATACATTTACGTTGTTGGGCAACCATCACTGCCATCTGTCTCTAGAGCTCTTTTCATCTTGAAAAAGTATAACTCCACACCCATTGAAAATAACTCTATTGCTCCTGCCACCAAATGCCTGGAAATCCTACGTTCTGTTTCAAGAATCTGACTTTTCTGTGCTACTTATATGGTTAGAATCCTATAGCTCCTGTCTGTGTGAGACTGGGTGATTTCACTTAACATAATGATCATAAATTTTACACATGTTTGGGTCTGTGCCAGGATTTCTTCTTTTGAGAAGACTGGATAATATCTCATTATCTCTATATTTTGCTTGTCCATTCACCTGTTGATGGGCATTGGTCTGCTCCTACCTTTAGACTATTGTGAATAATGCTGTGAACATGAGTATCCAAATACCACTTTGATCCCCTCCCTGCTTCCAGTTCTCAACATACACCGAAGGGTGATATTGCTGGATCATAGAGGAATTCAGTTGCTAAGTTTTTGAGGAACCCCTGCACTATTTTTCCTACTATTTTTCACGTTACATTCCTACGAACAACACCCAAAGTTTTCATTTTCTTCAGTTCCTTGCCAACACTTCAATTTTTTTGTTTCTGTTTATTTTTTTGCTTGTTTGTTTGTTTATCTGTTTTTTATTGAGGGAGAGGGCTCATAATAGCCATCCTAATGAGTGTGAGACAAAGACATAATATTAGTCATTCATACAGGAAATTGATTTAATGATAGCTTACCTTTGAATAAGAAAAGAAAAGGGTTTTAAGCAGGTTCATTCGTCTGTGTCCCATGCCAGAAGAAGTGGTGGCTCTCGCACAAATGTGGGGCCAGAAGGTGGTGATGCTTTGCCAGTGATGTCTACTAGGGTACTCGGCTCGGGTAGGGTCCTAGTGCCTGAGCGATCACTGGAGGAATGTGAGAGGGACAGTTTCTGAGCCAGACCTTAGAGAATGACTGTGGCTTCAGAACCCAGCAATGATGCAGAAGCGAGTGGGTTTGTAAGTGAGCCATGGAAATGGCATGACTGAAGAGACAAGTCCAAAGCCTGCTCAGAAAGTGCCGCTTCCGGGGTGGGCCCTGAGTAGTGTCAGCAGCTCCTGAGGACTTGTTAGAAATGAACGTCCTGGGGTGCCACTTAGACCTGAATCAAAAGCAGTGGGTGTGGGTCTGACCATCTGTGTTCTAGCAAGCCCGTGGTGATTCTGAAGCATACTCATGTTAGTAGAGAGGGATCCAAACAGTTTAAGCTGGGCAGGCGAGGACTAGATTGTGGATTCTAGGGTTGGACTAGGGAGTTGACTGTCTGTTGCATCTGGAATAGGATTGAGCTTCTTGCCCTGGTCCTCAGTGCTATGGTCACCTGTGGCTCCCTCTTCCTCATACCCTCCTCCCTTCTGCCCTTGGTCACTACTCCCCAGCCACCAATCTCTGAGCACTGTCAAGCTCTTTCTTAATTTGTCCCTTCAACACAGAATTCTTCTCTCTCCATGAGGTCCCAGTGTAGACGGTGCCCTGTTGGAGACAGACTTCTTACCACCCTCCATCATTTGCTCAGATTACCCTGTTTTCTTCTTTTTCTACCACTTCTTGTTCTCTGGAATTATGTTGTATCTATTTATGTGTATGTTTTCATCTGCATGTCCTGACAAGAGCATAAGATCCTTGAACCTGAGCCTGTGTTCACCGCTGTTCACCACTCTATTTCTGGTGCTTGGAACCGAGCCTGTTGCACAGTAGGCAGCCAGTATTATTTTGTTATTCGGTGGACACTGGGATACTTTGAAGTGTGGATGAATAGTGAGGTGACACCATCAAAGCGGTGCCTTATGGTATTCTCCTCCTGTGGCTGTGTGGCAGAGGGGTGGCTGTTGGGGGTGAAGTGTGTCTGTTGGGGGTGAGAGTGGAGTGTGTGAAGTGAGAAATGCTTAACCCAGTGATTCTCAACTGGGGTGGTTGCACCCTGCCCCACTCCCAGCCCCAGGGAACATTTGGCAATGTCTGGAGGCATGTTTAGCTGTCACAACTGGTGAAAGTGCTACCGGCATCTAGTGGTTAGAGGTCAGGGTGCTGTTAAACCTTCTGTGAAGCTCAGAACAGCCTTCTACAACAAAGAATTATCTGGCTCCAAATATTAGTAGGGCCAAGGTCAAGAAACCCTGCTCTATTATACTAGGGTGGTAAGAGAAAACAAAAAAACTGAGAGGATATTTTCTAGGCATCAGAGAAAGCTTTGGTCCCCATCTGTATCTGCAGTTATGATTTGAAGTCTCTTTGCCAGTGGAATTAGAAGACCTCAAGGATGGGAAATTCCTCAGAGTGTGCATGTAACCATCAGGGCTGGTTCTCTGTCTTCCTCATCTCTCTAGGTGCCCATCTCAAGCTCTGCCTTGCTGGTCCTGTTATTCTCTGTTCTCTTCCCACACCTCCTTGCCCTCTTTTTTCTTCCCTTTAGCCTTCTCTTTCCCTTCTTTCTCTTCTCCCCTCCTCTTCCCTCTGGTCTTTTTCTGTCATCCTCTCTCCCTCGGTACTTTCTCTCATTGTCCCTCTCATTTAACTGCCTATTAAGAAGATTCGAAATTTAGTGGGTTTATGGTCTCGGTCCTTAATTTTTAAAGTGGGTAATTGCACGGTCTGTACTAAATTGAATTTACTGGCTTTTTACTTCTGTGGCATATGGCATCTGAATGGGGCTGATTTTTATCCCCTACAGTTAGTAATCTTTCTTTTTTCTTGTCCCTCTGTACATTTTGAATATTCTAACAACAGCTTGTTCAACTTCTCTTTCAGTCAGCATCCTTCAGGAAATTCAGCTGGTCAGCAGTCTGAGGTCCACATAAGGCTTACCCTGAAAGGCACATAAGCTCTGGGCCTGCTGGTTGCTCCTACAGACCTTTGGCAGATCCCTTCCCAATGCTACACTCAGGCTTTCTCCTACCTCACCTTAGGCTGACCTCCTAGGCTCTAGACTTAAACAAAGGGCCATTGCTCTTTGGCTTCGCACCCCAAACTCGTCTTTATTATCCTCCCAAAGAAATGGTTGCCAAGAAGAACTCCAAGGAGCGTAAGGGCAGGTTAGTTTCAAGGAAGCATATGATGGGGCAGGCGCAGTCTGGGATTCTGAGAGAGAGCAGAATTGAGAAGTGTTTGTTTTGGTGAAGTGCCACAAAGGATATTTGAGATCTCTTCTATGTACCAGCAGGTAGTGTGGCAGCAAGGTCCCAGCCTTAGGGTGTAAGAGTTTAGGAGACAAGGTTCCAGCTCACATTCTAGGTGTGAGCTCCGCAAGAACTCTGCCTGTCTCCTGGGCACGTGGAACAGTGGCTGTCATCCCAAATCAGAAATCATAATTACAAAATGAACTAAAAGTGTGACACATTTTGTTGATACGAATCACTTCCTTCCCACCTTAGGAAAAGGGCAAGGGGAAAAGTATGACAGGCTATTTGAATATGTTTCAAATAAATGGACACATTAATATTCTGTTCTCATCCCCCTGGGGTTGCCTAGCCTAGACTTGAAGCCCTAGAGTCTTCCTGGATGAATATTCCCTGCCCTATTCTGACTCTTTCCTTGTGGAATGAAGACAGTGAATATTACTTATGCCTTGTTCTCCTGGGAAAAGAGACAGATAACTTCAGGGTGGAAACAATCGAAGCAGTGCCCCTTCAGATTTGCAGATTTGTCTGACCATCTTGCAAAGGACTCAAAGCAGTTCTAATCTGTCTTTTTTTATGTTTTTATTTTTTGCTTGCTTGCTTGCCTTTTCCTCTAGGATGGAAGAGAGATTAGCACCATCTGAATGCGTCGATTCTCTGGTCCCTATTGTCACTGCTATTTCTGATCGGCTGGATGACAGGGTCCTGTATTACAAACTCTAGTGGGTATGATACTCATTTATTTAGAACTTTGGGCAAAATGCATGGCCTAGGCTCTCCCTCCCCAGAACCAGGAGTGACACGATATAATGGTGATTTGACATAATAGAGCTTGTTGGGGACATTATAGAGCATTGTGTTGGCTCAGAGGTGAATGGATCCTTGAGATGGCATCTGCCAGCTTCCTGAGGGCGCAGTTTTCAGAGTCTGACCAGGGTGTATAACTTGTGATTTCTACCCTCACTCCCCATTCCCCATGACCAGCTAGCTCCTCGTGAATCGTTGGGAGCAGGACTACTTTATGATTTTGTGGTTTTGCACTGTGGGTTCTTAGTTACCTTTACCCTCATTCGTGTCCGGTGTAAGACTGGCATAAGATTAATTGTTGACCCGATTGACTTGCCCGAAACAGTAAAGCTGATCTGGGCTCAGTCTCCTCTGGAATTAGAAGGCAGACCTTGCCTGGCATCCTTGTGCATGCAAACCCATTAAAACTCCAGCAGCCTCCATCTCTCCATGTCCCTTCTGCCTTCAGCCCTGTTCTGTCCCATAACTTGGCCGAAGGCTGTCATCAGTAGCCATTAGACAAGACAAATGGACTTCCTCGGCACGCTGTTCCTCCCCTAGCCTGGCTCTGTGTGCAGTGAGCCGTTAAGTGTAGATATGCTGGGCACTGCACTGCCACAGTGGTGCACTCGGGCCAGCCTGACCTGCCCTAGATCCGAGGGTCTGGCAAGAAGGAGGAGGTCTGTGACTACAGCTAAAAGAGGACACAGTAGAAAACCGGGAAGATGGCAAAATCCAGGGAAAGAAGGGACCAATTTAAGAAGGTTAACTGGGAATATTAACTAGATACACAGTAACCTTACAAAGTAACCATACTTATAAGTAAGAAAATGTAGTTATAATTGCTGGTTATGTTAAAGACTTTTTTCCAGGAGATACATCTTTTATTTAACTATGGGAGGGTGAAAGATGAAGATCAACCATGCTGTGAAGTCCAGCCAGGGACGCACATCAGGATCAACCTCTTAGCCAGTTTGGAAGGCACATATGCCTTAGATGTGCCTGGCTGGGTGCTGACCTTCCCCGGACACGGATGAAAGAGGGCACAGCACATATACTCAGAGTATCCCCAGTTTATTTATGCAGCAATCCATGGCACACGGTAGTGATGCTCTGCTTCATAGGGCAACTTTACTCACCAATCCTCTCTGATTCAGCTCCTCTACTGTGAGGTCTGTGCTTATCCACACTCCCAACCCTGGCAGCAGGGACAGAGTCCCCATTCAGCTGAGGTGTCACATCCATCACACACATCCCCTCTGCTTGACAGAACCCAACCCTGACAGGGAGAGTGCCTCCCTTTTACTTACCACTAGAGGCAACTACACGCTCACAAGAGCTTAGCTGCGTTGCCCTAGTTTCGGGTGCAACCTCTCATCTCTTTCCTCCTGTTGTCTCTATTACAAGTCTCTGCACATGTGTGCTTGCCAGTGTTATGTACCAACAGGATTCTGGGGCTCTGCCCTCTTTTCATCCTACCTTGCTTCAGGGCTGAAGGCAGCTTGGTCATCCTTAGGGCCCACATGCCTGTCCCTCTGGTACCATTGTGGATCCTTGGCTTCTTCCCCTCTGCTGACTTTCTCTTTCGGTTCATGGCATTGTCACAGATACAGTGTGTCATGGTAACCCTGGTCCTGTGCTTCTCAGACCTTCCATTTCCAAACCTCATGATCTTTCCATCCATCTTTGAACATCTTATCCTGTTCATCTCAACTCCACCTGCTGCAGCCTGCCCCTTGTTGATTCTAGCTTGTTAGTCATACTAGAATCTGCCCTACCTCTTTGATCTTCCTTGCCCTGCCTCTTACTTCCTGACTCACTTCAAAAATAGTCCCCAGGTTGATCTTCTCAGCTCATATTTATATTCTCTCTCTCCAATATATCCTGTTGTTCTTGAAGGCATCCTCCTCAAATAGACAGATATTAAAATTTGGTGCTTATAAAATTTTATATGTATCGGTCTGGGGGAATATCACAATGATTAAAATGTCACCTTATAAGCACAAGGCCCTGGGTTCAATTCCACAGCACCATGTAAAGCCGGGCATGGTGGTGCACACCTGCACTACATAGTAAGTTCAGGACCAGCCTGGACTACAAAGCAAGACCCTGTCTCAAAAAAAAAAATTATATGGATGCGTGATAAATGAGTATGTGGAAATGGGCTAAATATCATTAGTCACCAGGAAGTTCAAATTATAGCCATAATGAAATATTACTACAAACCTACTAAGATGGCTAAAATTGAAAGCTTGAGCATACCAAGTGTTGACAAGAATACAGAATTGAAGTAATCATACAGTCAGCTTCTTCCCTAGCTCCCCTGCCTCTTCTGTGGAAGTGGAGATGTGAGTGTTCCCCAAATCTCAGACTCAGGACTCAGCCCTCAGTCTACCTTCTCTTTGTTGTGAGCTCTTTTCTTAATGAACTAACTTTCAACTATCCAAACCAAACCAAAACCAGCACCTGCCCAGAAATAAAAACAGGCATCACATCCCAGGAGTCCATGCATTTCAAAGGATTTGTTATGCTGTTTGAATTTTTGTCTGACTTTCAAAAAAATACATTTTCCATGTTTAAATGAAAGATAATAAATAACTAAAAAAGAGAAAACTTTAAGGAATTCACAACTGATTGCCTGGTTTGTTTTGATGTCATGTGGAGAATCTGGAAGAAGGCTATTTGCAGCACACATGATTGGAGGATGGTCATTGTCAGGATTTAGATTTCTTCCAAACAGTATACAGTAAATACTTACAATTCCAAGTATGAAGGGCACAGGTGATCTCCTTTGAGAATTCTACAGGACACTATAGACCTCTTCCCTGTTCTTCATAGAGCAGCAAGGCTTTTGTGAAACTGGCATAGTTCCCCTATAAATGATTTTTTAAAAAAATTCTGTTTCACTGCTTCCATTGAGAGGTCAAGAATCAGTCTGAGAAAACTACCATGTGGAATCTCCTTTTACAGATGTGGAGATGGGAAAAACTGACAAATTATTAGTCACATAATCAGATTTTTCCTTCCATGGCATGCTTCTTTAGTCCTGGTAGTATTAGACTTGGGAACAGTCTCCTTCAAGATTGTCTAAGGCATCACCACATTCTTTTCACATGTATTTCTTGCACCCACCAATCCCT
>PVKB01005140.1:0-108590 GCA_004027205.1 Ctenodactylus gundi | reverse complement strand
TATTAAAATTTTAAAAACATGTACATCCTAGGCAGTAATATCACATGTAATTCACTCTTCCAAATCTCATAATCTTACGAAGTGATAGCCTGCATAACCATTGTTACAGGTGTGGAAACTGAGTCACAGGATCTTAATGCTTAATGGCATAAAAGCGAATATCTGCATTCTGGGTTCCAATCCAAGCTGTTTCATCCAGAATTGACTCTTTTTTGGGGGCGTGTGGGACAGGAACGATGTGAGGGCTTGAACCCAGGGCCTTGCACATGAGGCGGGCACTCTACCACTGAGCTCTGTGCCCAGGCCCAGGAGCTCCTCCAGGCACAGGAGCTACTCCTAACCACTTTGTCACATCACTGACAGATGGAAGGGCAGGGGGGGAAGAGGGGATGGAGTAGGGCAAGGGGTGGAAAAGGGTGGGAGGGTGGGAAAGAGAAGGGTAAGGGGTGCGAAGGAGGACAAGGGGTAGAAGAGAGGAAAGGGGTGCTGAAGGGCGGGAGTGGAGGAAGAGGAGGAGACCACCTCAGACTCTGGGTGGGCACTGCCCATGGTGCTATCTGTCCTGCCCTGCTGCCCTCGCCCTCCCTGAAGAAAGTGTGACTGTGTTATGTGTGTGCACCTGTACATTTCCTGGGTAGCCATGTACAGCTGCAGGCAGGAGGCACTATGCTGGCCTGGGAGTGGGTGCTGAGTCAATTTGAAGATGGACTGAAGGAACCGCTGATTCCTCTGCAGTTATCTTGGGAAATACAGCAAGTCTGTGTTAAAGGGGCAGGAGTGAGTTAGACGTGGGGCTAGGCAGAGTACAGGGCTGCCAGCCCTCAGGAGGGAGATGGCATGGGCACCATCACTGTCATATATACCTATGGCTTTGAGGTCACCCCTTGTGGTGGGACCCAGGACCAGGGACCATTTCATGTGGCTATATTTTGAGGGCTTCAACTCTCCCTGAGCTGCTTGTCTGCCTGTACTGGTTCCATCTGGAATTTCAGGCTGAGTGGCACCAAGGTTGGGGTACAGGTCTCAGGAATGGGAAGGAAAGAGAATTGGCTTTTGGGGACTTCAAAATCTAAATGAGCTGCTTGTCATGGAGAGGAGTATGTCCTTGCCAAATGCCCATGTGCGTTTCCCAGCAGGGCCTCTGCTTCATTCTCTGGTCCTAGCTTCATAGCTTAGAGCTCAGACCCCCACACCCACCTGCACCTGGAAGAGGCAGGATATCATCCCCAAACTGTAGCACCTGCTTGATGTCTTGTGGTTATCATCCTGCTGGAGAGCAGGGCCTCTGGAAGATTCAGCATCGCCAGTTTTGAGTCCTACAACTCACTAGCCATGTAACCTGGTACAAGTTAAGTTCTCTGAGGTCAGCATTCCCATGAATAAAGGAGAGATCCTAACAAGATCTATTATGGGACAGTACCTGAGAGAGCTGTGTGCTCAGTAGGCAGCCATCCTGCCCAGCCCTCTACTATCCCAACATTACTTTATTGACTTTGGGAGAGTCTCAGAGACCCCAGAATAGGCCACTACACTGCCAACTCCAAGGACAGTGTAATCACTCGAGAGGTGCCACATTTTCCCTTTATAGTGAAAAGGAAAGATAAACTAATGTCACTAGGGCTCTCTCTCAGAATTCTGTGAGTGGTGGTGACTCAGGAGAGTGAGAAGTGAGCCATCAGGCACCTTGATACATGGGCCTTTCTTATGTCATCCCTAAAGCCTCCACACAGGACTCTGGTGGGCCTGAAGACCTCCACCACAGGAGCAGGCCCACAAACCCTCTACCTTCTATATTTAAATGAGAAGTGGAAGCAGCCCACCTCTGCCTCTCTGATTTAAAGAGAAAGATTGTATGGTGACCAAGCCCGCTCGGTCAGTCAAGGAGAACCCGAGAGGGGGAGTGCGGATTGAAGAAAACTGGACTCTTGCGAGGGTCTGCAAAAGGCTCACAAAAGACTCGCAAAACCCCTTTATTGTTTCCATCTTCCCTTTTATACCCTCCTTGCCTTCCCACTAATTAACAGCCCGAGTTTCCACACCTGATCCAAACCACAAACGGTCAAAATAGGAAACGCATTTCACACTGTTCAAGCAAAACAACAGATGATTTAAAGGAAGTTGGCCAAGGTCGGCAATGCTGAGGCTCCGGGGCCCTGAGGGCCCCAACAATATGGGGAGGTGACCATGACTTCGATTTACAATTTTTGGGGTTCTGAATCGATTACAAAGATGGGATGCCTTCAGAAAATCTGAAGGAATTGTTCTTTTAACCTTAATATTGTAAAGCATAATCAGTGCCATTACAAATATTCCTGAGGTAAGAAAATGACAATGGTAACCTAAAAAAAAGTATTTTTCTGTAATAAAAATGGAAGGATGAAAAGCAACTCTTCAACATCCCATTCTTCCAGGCTACTGTAGTTTGCAGGTTCTTAAAAACAACATGTCTGTTACATAGCTCATTATGCATTTTCTTCCATAGTCTGTTTACTTGTGTGTCAGGTCTGCTTCATTCTCCCGAGTGAAGTGAGGTCCCTGTCTTGGCCCTTTATGTGGCCAAGACATGTTGAAGACAAGAAGCCGCTGGCTGGTCTCTGCTGAGGCACTCCAAAGGGTACGCCCTCATTTTGGGTAGTTGTCCTCACATCCCGTGTCTCCTCCTGCTCTCCGCTTGACTCTGGGCTCCCGTGCCCTCTCTGATGTAGGTCTCTGCTCTCCACAGGGCTCGGTCCATTTGGCCTGGGACACCTTGACTCCCGCTGCTCACCGAGAAGTTTCATTACGAGGCTCGTACTGGAGTGGAGTGTGGCCCAGGCCAGCTGCCTTGGGGGTGGATCTAAGCAGCTTGTTTTCATAATTGCAAACACATGAGAAGGGAGCATCTCCTGTCATCGTTGAGAATGACCCACTGAAGCTGGCAGATTAGCTTGAGTCTCAAACACATCAGTTGATACGACACCGTTGGGAAATAATTCAGGAGGGATGAGTCAGTGCCCCTGCAGAGTGCTCTGTTGACGCTCACAGGTTTGGTGAACAGTTGGCATGGGGTTAGATGCAGTCACAGGCATGTCTACAGCAGAAGGACTAGTAGGGTTTATGTTTTCTGGGCTGGTTTCTTCTGGCACAATGCAGTTTATAATCCAAAACATTGCCTTCAGGAGCATTTAATCCTGAGACAGGATGCCCCTGAAAACTCAGGTCTGCTGACGATGAGAAGAGCCCCTGTGAAAGCGGACTGATGAGGCTCCTCATTGCAAGCCTCGGTCTACTGTGTGTATTTCCTTTTAAAATTTTTCACTTTCTCTGGGGTTGCATGTTCCATGGACCACTGTTGGGGACCTCAGGGCCCGAGAGCCTCAGCATCGCTGACCTTGGCCGAGTTTCTTCAACAAAGTGTTTGAGTTATGCTTGACTCAGAAGAACTTGTTACTGCCTGTACTTTAACTCAGATGGAGTTTTGCTTAAACAGTGACAACTGTTCCTTGTCCCTGGTGGCTCTGATAAGGGAGTCAAGTAGCTGGTAAACAACTGGGGTATATATAAGGAAGACTGTAATAAATAAAGCGCAAGTGCGTGTGTGTGTGTGAATATGTGTCTTTCGCAGCGTTTTTTTGTAGCGTCTTTTGCCTTTTGCCTCAGCAAGAGTCCGTGTTTTTTCTTCAATCCGCACTCTCCCACTCGAGCACCCATCGACTGACTGAGCAGGCTTGGTCAGACCACAAGATTAAGTTTTACAAAAGTGGTTTTTTGGTTGAGGGTAGGTTGGGGTATCCACATAGTTGGAGAAATTTTAACCTCTGTAGTAGGTGGTGGCATTGTGGTAAGCTCTATTTTTAAATATTGAACTGTGACTTGAGTCAGATTTGGAAGCAAAACTTGCACCTTGTCTAGATGTGAAAATGCCGCCTCAAGGTGCTTTAGAAAAGAAAGCTCAGTATCTGCAGTGGAAACCAGAGTTGTGATAAGGTCCAGGTCCAAAGGTTGAACCAAAACTTTGGTGGGCACTGTTTACTGATCTTAATCCTGCACTGATGTTGGTCCTGTCGTTGAGCTGCAATCATTTTATGTGGCTCTGAAGTATAATACTGGATGTGAAGCTTTATCCTGACTGATGGTATATCTGTCACCTGTTAAATGGCGGGTCTTGGGTACAACCTCCTTTGGAAGCTGAGATGGAACTACCTGCTGGGTTGGAAAGTTCTGTCTCCTCAGGAGTCTCTGAAGGCTGCATGGGGGCTGGCTGCAACCTCAAGGTGGTTCCTGGGAGCCTTCAGAAGGCTTGGGCTCTTTAGGAGATTCTAGTTGAGCGTGGACACAATCAGGGTGGTGTGGCTGTATGTTAGGAGATTCCAGTGACAGAACTAGGACCTCCTACTGAATGGGAAAAGTATTCACATCTTTTGGGTGAGCTGGAGTCTGCATTGTGACTTCTTGCTGGGCTGGACAAAGTTCAATCTTCTCAGGGAACTCGGGAGGCTGGGCAGGAGGATTAATGTGTGTTGAAGAAAATTCATTGTGCTCAGTGGGAACTATTGGCTGAGCAGGATCCTCCTGACAGACAGGAGAACAACCAGCCTCCAGAGAGTGGGCAGTGGAGCTATGGTAGCTCCAGATTTGTGGTTATAGACCACAAATAGTGCACGCATGACTTTTGAATACTATTCCCAGATCTAAAGAGTATGTCATTGTATTTCTCAATGTAAAAGAACTACTGGTTTCTTTAGAGGACTGTGAATCCAGAACTGGGAGCTCTTGCTGAGCAGAAAGCTTTGAGGGCAGAGTTGAGGTCTCCTGTGGACTTGGAGAATGTACCTCAGGAGGCTAAACTGGGACTCCTGCATCCACTGCAGATTGGGCATCCTTTCCAAGAGAGTCTGACTGATGAGCTACAGCCTCATGTTCATTTTTCCAGGGTGCAAACTGCTCAGGAGACACTAAAGACTTAAGTGGGGGCCTCTTGTCAGGTTGTTTGAATTGCAGCCTCAGCGGTCAGCTCTAGAGACTTTGCAGTGATGCTGCAATGCCGGAGGCTGGACTGGACCATGTCCTATAAGAAAAAGTTTCCTCACGACGCTCTGGTGGTTGAGCTACAACTTTGTTAGGAAGCTCGGGAGGCTCTGTTGCAGGCTTCCACTTCACTGAAGAAGGTTCAACTTCTTGACAGTCTCAAAACTGTCAACTGTGGTCTCTGTTTGGGTTAGAGATATTTGCTCACCTAGAAGAGGTTCTGAAGATTGACCAGGCAATTCCTGTTGAACTTGCAAGGGTCCAACTTCTTGAGTAATCTCTGGAGACAGAGTGGGGCCTTGTGTTGGATTCCACAAGATCTTTTTTTTTTAAGACAACCAAATCAATTTATTCTTGTCCCGACAGATGACATTATTAATACTTTAACAGAACAACTAAAAATTAGCCAAATATCTAAGGTAGATACATGTACAAAAGATATACAAATGAAACCATTTAAAAAGTAATAGATAATGTAATTTGTCCTTTCCTATAATTTCTATATTCAGAAATGAGTGTGAAATTAAAACATAAGTTATGAACTGCACACCATGGCTTCTGAGTGATTTACATCTTACAAAATAACAGCAGTCTTTCACGGTCACACATTTAGTGTCTGTAGAGGGTTAAGAAGAGAAACACCATGATACTTTGAATTTTTGTACTTTTCTCTTATTCACTGTGGTGCACTGTGGTGCTCTGAGGTAGCTCTGGTGAAGGTCCATGAAACAAGGCTTATGACTTTCCAGGGTACGGCCAGTCTTTCGAAAGAATGACATGAGCCAGCTCTGTCCTGTGACTGTGTGGAGTGCTAAACAAAAGACCACTCCAGCAGTAACTGATGGCAAGTGCTTAAGGTATGGGTCGGCATCTATCAAACTTAATTCTCCCAAGAACATAGCTAAGCTTTCAGGTTTGCAGTTTGCAGGCTGCTGGTCCAGGAAGTACTGGGTAAGAAACTGAGTTAGTGCGCAGCCAAGTCGAAAGCAAGGACTTTCAAAACGAGATGCCCCATTCTTAGAACTCATTTTTCAGGGTAAGTATCATCTGTGATGTACACAAACCCTGCTACTTCTGGGAGATATATTTCTTCAAATTCTGAGGCTAGCGGCATTGCAGCAGTGCCCACAAGCTGAAGCTTTCCTCTCAACACAGTCACGAGAGAAGAACCTATCAGTGTAGTTAGTTCACTGCCTAATGTAGGGTCTTATTTTGCTGTCTGTATCCCTCTTCCACTTCAACTAACCAGTCCCCGAGGATAGCCCTCCCACTGTTAGCAGCGTCTGGCTGTTTCTCCGTGTAACTTCCATTTCCCTAAGACACGTGTGAATAGCCTCATGGTAGTCTGATAGTTCATTAACACTCACTGGCTTTTCATCTTCTAAACCAATCAACATGTCCGTAGTATGTGGTGACTCAAAACTATTGGATAATCAAGAGGCACCAGGGTTTTTCTCCTTCCCCTGAAGCAGCAGCTGTGCTAAAAGCCAGTGCGCCTTTGCTGTCTGGTTTTCTTGGCTCAGCTGGCCTCACCTCAGTTTCTTCTGCCTCGCCCACCTGTGTGGTGAACGCAGGCTGCTTACTGTTTGCTTTCGGAGATGGTACAGTGGTGACCTTCTCATTCTCAAGATCATCACTTAGCGTCTTGGGCCTCTGCTGCGGCGCTGGACACGGAGAGACCTGGCCTTCGGTACCACCAGGGCGGCCTGAGGCCTTGAGCAGCCTCCTCCATGCTGATGCTTTCATGGTCTTCCTGGAGCCCTGCCTGCTGCAGTGCTAGGCGGGCCACGGGCCTCCACTTGGAGCTGCCTGGTGTCGCTGCTCCCGCGGGTGGGTGGTGCGATCAGCCCACAGCACCGAGCAGTGTGCGCTGCACCCTGCCGACGGGTTGCGCCACCTGGCCAAGAAACGCTGTATCCATCGCTGCAGGTCGCAGCCATATCCAGCCAGCTTGCCAGCCCACTCAGCCGGCTCAGACCCACGTTAGACTGAGAAAGTTGCAAAAGGTGTGGGCAGGCACCAGCAGGGCGTAGAGGGCCAAAGACGCCTGGGGATGTAGTGAACAACCCACCACGGTGGGGCTGTTCTTCCTGCTCAGGTATCCCGATTTCACAAGTTCTAAATCCTGAAGCTGGGGGTGGAGACGTAGTCTCCTGGACTGGGGATGTTCTCAGCTCTGCAGCGGATTCTCCTGTTGTGGCAATTTGCAGAAGAGGAAGTTCACCTGCCACAGAGGGCGAGTTTGAAAGCTGAGCTTGGTGAGGACATGAACGCAAAACCGTCACTTCATGATTCCAGAAACAGAGGTGGTGGCTCCTGCTGCGTTGCAGGTTCCACTTCCCAAGCACCCCCGATGGCTGAGCTGGGGCTTTTAGCTGCTTCCGGATAGTTCAGGCTCAGGATTTTTCGGAAGCCTGACTTTGCTGCTGCTCCTCGCTGAAAGGAGGTTCGGCCTCGCCAGGAGGCGGTGGAGCTGGAACCGGCATCTCCTGCTGACCTGAAGGTTCCACCTCCTTGTCAAATCTAGACATTGTGCCACTGTGCTGGAACTAGAAGGAACCCGGCTCCCTCTCAGGCTCTGAGGTTACTGACAGCCTCCCGCTGCTCCCCATATGCTTTACGGTGAGTTCCGACCTGACCTTCAGGACCAAAGATCAGAACATCACCTCATGCAGTGATGGTCATTTAGCTGTGCTCTCCAAGTGGGATTGTGGGGCTTGAGTCTTTTCCTGAACTGGAGGTCTGGCATCTTTAGGGGGCTCTACAGGTGGGTAAGATGGGGCCCTTGTTGGATTGATAAAGGTTTTACTTCCTCAAGACTCTTTGAAGCCTGGGATGGAGCCTGCTGCTGGTTTGAAGCAGGTTGAGCCTCATTACCTGCCTCTCTGGTTATTACAGCCTCCACATGCTTTGGGGGCTCTGGAGATAGATCCAAGCATGCATGGAGCACCAAGTTGATCTGCTGCTTCTGACCCCTTTCCAGGGAGCTTTCCATTTGAAGCCCATATCTTTGTGGAAATAGGGAACCCCAGGTATTCAAAGTCCCCAAGGTTTCCCAGGGGAGTAAGGGCACAGAGGATTCAGGTGGTAATCCAACCTGCCGAAGAAGAGGACTTCAGCTGCCCCGACAGGCTTGAAGTTCAGTTGGAATCCCATATCTAGCCCACTCCAGAAGCGTGTTGCCTCTCGAGGTCTCCTGGGGCCCAGATGCACAACGGGAGCACAACTAGGAAATAATGAAAGGTGCCAAAGGTTCTCCCAGAACCTTTCTGGTGCCCTCTTGATGTGAGTGCCTTGGCCACTCAAAGCATTCTGCCCTGTCCCACCCTTTATTATGACACTTGTACAAGAAGTCTTTCTTAAGGTGGAGCCCAGCTGGGCTTTTCCCTCAAGGAGCAGGCCCAAATCCCTTCTCCAGTAGAAGTGACAGTGGCCTCTCCCATAGCAAAGAAGGATATGGGCCTCAGATACTAAGAATTGCCAGCCTAGGCTGGGCGTGGGTTGCAGTTCTATAGTCCTTCCTTGCATTCTGGAAGACTGAGGCAGAATGGTTGAAAGTCTGAGCCAAAAAAAAAAAATTTTTTTTTTTTAAAAAAAAGGATGACATAGTTCAGCATGAAAGCTCCAGGTTCCATCCCTATTACTATAAAAAGTCATTAAGAAAGACCATATTCAAGCACAGACTCTTCCCACCTGGGGAAGAAGTTGGGGAAACAAAAGACATCCATAAATCTGGGCACTGGGGCTGGGGGAGGAGCACAGTGCAGATGGGAGCAGCATTTGCACAGCCTTTCAGGATGTGTCTTCTCTCAGCATCAGACCATAAGTTTGGGGTACTTAGTTCAATGCTACCACAGAATTCACTCAAGTCTTAATTTTCCTGATGTCTAAAGCTACTGATCTCAACTCTGGCTAGGCCTCAGAGATAGGCCATTAGGCACAATGGCCTGTACTGGGGTCTCTAAGAAATGATACAGAAATCTGATAAACCTAGAGATATTAAGACTCAGAGCCAAGAGGTCAGAAGTGAGAGGAAGATTTATTATGCTAGTGGGCCTCTGTCTGGATTAATCAAAAATGGTGAGGGCCCGAGCTCAGGGACAGACTATTTTTATACCCTTTGTATAAAGCAGGAGTTATAAGCCGAAAAAAAAAAAAAACCACAAAAAAAAAAAAACTAACAAGTTTTCTAAAACAGTTTCTCTTTTATACAAAACAAACTTCAAAACACATACATTTGTCCTTGGCCCTATTATACAATATATCATTACCTGTCTGGAAAATAAACTCTATTCTCATCTTTAAACTACTCAATTAGCTACATAATTTAACTATTACAGACTATTTCCTAGATTAACTGTTTCTTGCTCCCAATAAGAGGGACTGCTTTCCTAAAAACTCTCCACAACACTCCTAGTGCCCTGCCTACATCTGGAACCGGACACACAGAGACCACTCAGAAGCTACCAGCCTGCCCCCTGCATGGCCCACATCTCTGTCCCCTGACCCCACAACTACCCCAAGAGGAGTCTGCCCTGTACCACTTCCAGAAGCTTCTCTTCCTGTGAATGCCCTAGGCCAACTCCTGATACCAGTCTTTCTGTCCTCGTGTGAGGAAAGCTTAATGGGTCATTTTCAGAATTTATTTAATGAGGGGCTAGAAGAATAAGTTGTCCAGGTCTTCGGGGTTCCGGGCGATCAGGGAAATTTGGGGAAGCAGGGTCTTGAGCAGCCAGCAGTAGGACCAGAAGAAAGAAGACTGAATGAGTGTCAGAGCTCCTTTATTGTCCGTGGGGTCAGCCAGGGTTGTAGGGTACAGGTTGTTTTCTGATAGGAGGAAATTTGGGGTCTGAAAGTCACCTAATTTGCATGGCAAGTCTTTGGAAACCTGATCGTTTGACTTCTGGTAAAGGTCTTAGGGCAGAGGAAAATTCGGAATTTGAGTAGTGAAACCTGAGCTGCTGGCCATCCTGGGCCTGGGATAGGAGTGAGCAACCCCACTCTTATAGGTCTTGAGATGAGATTATCGGGGTCTGGGCCACCTTCTACCTTTGTTGTCCCTGGCCTAGTCAGAGTCCCATAATAGCTTAATGGCTAAAGCACTTGCCTAACAAGCTCAAGGCCCTTGGTTCAGTTCCCTAGCACTACATAAGCTGGGTGTGGTGGTGCACACCTATAATCCTACCATAGGGAAGCTGAGGCAGGAGGATTGCTGTGAGTACTAGGACAGCCTAGGCTACATAGCTCCAGTCTAGCCTGGACTACAGAGTAAGACCCTGCCTCAAATAAATAAATGTAGGAACCACAAGAACATGCTTTGCAAGTTCCTAAATAGAGAACTCTTAAGTCAAAATAAACATAACATAGTATTTCCCAAAGGCCTTCCCCGATAGGCTCACTAATATGGCACTTACAAGAGGAAAGAGCGAGGCCAAGGAAGAAACACTCGCTTCTGTTTGTTCTTGAGAAACAAAAACTTAAACAGGGAAAAGGACTAAGGTATAACATTTAGACCAATCAGGGAAGAATGTAACCCTATGGTACCCAGCCAATGGGGACTGGGGGAGAGGCTTGCATGACACGCTTGCTGAAACTGTGTGTTCTTGCCTGTCTTCCTTTAATTAGTCAACTGTTCTTACCAGATTGTGATTAAAAGTATTGCTTCTGCCACACTTGGTGTCTCTTGACTCCCTGCTTTATTTTGGACAGGTGGGTTTATTTCTTGCACTAAGAATTCCCAATGTGAGCCCAGTGCCACCGGGCCTGGGCAGTCAGCAGCAACCCCTCCACAGCCTGGGACGTGGGCAGGGGGCCAAGCAAGCTTGGCTCCCCTTCCCTCTGCTCCCAAAAGCCTGGACTAAACAAGTAGAGGTGCTGAAGGGAAGGCCCGTGCACTCTGGTACGGTACACCAAGGGACGGGCCTGGGTGGGGAAGTCCAGCCCATGGCTCAGCCCTCTGACCCTGGGCCCTAGACCCACTGCTCAGTCCCTCTGGCCACAGGCTCCCATCCGGAAATCGGTTTCTGTGACAGAGAACACGAGCAGGCAGGCTGTGGTGGGCTTCCAGGATGAATGGCAAGGACGTCCTGGGTCTCCACGTCACAGTGCCCAGGATTTAGGCACCTAACCCTTTTTTCTCTCTCTCTTCCTTGAGCTCCACCTGGCTTTTCCCAGTCCCCAGCTCACGGAAGCTTGCTGGTGGCTTCTGGACCTCTATGACTCTACCTCCCTTGTGTTCTCACCACTGGGCCATGGACCATGTGGAAGGCTGTGATGGGTACAGTGATGCTATACCTGTGTGTACCCTGGGGCACTTGTGAAATATTCCTCAGCCTGTTTCCTCCTTGGTAAAGCTGGAGTTAGCTGCCCAGCCTAATACAGGTGCACTAGGAGAACAAGATGTCAGATTGCAATTAAAGGTCTATGTAGTGACAATGTGAGTCAGGTCACAAGTCCTCATGTTGAGTCCCTACCAGAGGGACAGGAAGCAGAGGGATTTTTGTCCTTCTGCCCACGGTGTCCTTACATTGGGCTGAAAGGAAGGCAGAGTCCTAGCAGTCAGATTGGCCCGGCAGGTTACAAACAGACCGGTGCGACCAGAGAGAAGCCTCCTGCCTGCCCGATGCCCATGTCACAGCAAACAAAGGCTGCAGAGGTCTGGGGACTTTTCCATGTTTGGGATCCCTGCCTGTAGCCTCTGGGAGAGGATCCACAGGGAATGTGAACATACACATAGTCTAACGTGTCAAGGTGGGAAATGGCACATCCATGAGAGGACTTTGCCTGCACTGTCCCAGGAGCATGAGTCATGTGTGATGATGCACACAGGCACAACGACAGGTGCAGCTGTGAGACTGAGAAAGTGCTGGGCATAATTGCAAGCCATGAACAGATTTTAGTTGGCGTAACTGCAAGAGGGGAAGAACTCTGCTCCACTGTGAATAGCCAGGGCAGTTGCAGCGGTGGCCTGCAGTGGGGTGTGTGGGGATTCCATAGAGTGACCACGACTAAACAGGGGCCATCAAGTTTGGGGCTCTTATTGAAGGAACCCAACAGGGTTCTTGCTACAGCAGGAACTGGGCATGGAGAGGGCAGGGGAAGATGAGGCCTGGGTAGTACCAAGGGCCAGGGGTGAGGTAGCAGGACCCCTTGTTGAGACCACTTCTGCTAGCCAAGGACCCAGGCCAGGGCCCCAAGACAGCCGTAAGTAGGAATCAGAGGAGCCTGTCTAATGATGGGTCAAGACAGGCCTTGTCCTACTTCAACCCCATCTCTGTTTTAAGTAAATTCACTTGGAATAAGGCCTTCCTGGTTTCCTTTCCAGATGGCTGCCCATGCTGGGAGGAACCTACCCCTGGGGGCCCCTTGACCAGCCCCACTGGCTACCTGGACTACCTGGATTGCCAGGTGTGACTTAAAGCTGAGGCTTTCCACTTGTCAGCAGGTAGAGTCACCTGAGAAGCATCTAGAACTGCTGGGGCCAAAGAGTTAGGGCCAAGTATCAAGACTGCAAGGAGTGCGACCCGCATCCTGGAAAGTATGTTTCTGAGATGCCTGTGTTTGCCACCTCAGTCGAGTCCAGGGCCTCCTCAATAGTTTGGAGACAGGGGTTTGGGCTGGAGGTGTGTAGTTCATCAGTTAAAGCAGCTGTCTAGCAAAAACAAGGTCCTGAGTTTGATTCTCCAGTACCATGTAAAACAGATGTGCAGTGCATGCTCATAATCCCAGCACTCAAGAAGCTGAAGAAGGAGGATTTCTGTGAGTTCAAGGCCAGCCTGGACTAATAGTGAATTGAGGACTACCCTGGTCTACAAAACAAGATCCTGTCTCAAAAAAATCCCAAACAAACCAGATTCTCATTAAGTTGCTAGTCCAGGCTGAGCAGAAACTTGGAATCCTCTTGCCTTAGCCTCCTAGGGTCCTTGGATGACTTTGGAAAACTTTTAAAAGCTAGCCATGTCACAGAATTATCTCCCCGCATGCTGGAAAGAGATGTATTCACGGTGACAAGTGGTCCCAGTCAACCATAGGGAACTAGAGCCTACCACCTTTGTCCAGCCCACAAAATGGGAGAGATGGGAGAGAGGGAGAGGAGAAGTGGGGCAGCCAAGCCTGAAGTCATCCTCTCTTCCAGGAGAAGAAAGGCCAGTAGTAAGTGCAGGGCAGGCTCCAGGGATAGCTTCCGCTACTCCCTCACTGAGTGACTGTGTGTGTGTGTGTGTGTGTGTGTGTGTGTGTGTGTGTGTGTGATTTTATATACATAGTTTTTGGTTTTTAATTTTTGGTGTGGTACTGGGGAACATGCCCTAACCCATTTTTATTCTTGAAGTTGAGATAGGATCTAGGTTGTTGCTATATTTGGATCTGGAATGTCTCCTAAAATCCACATGTATTTGGGTGTAGTGGGATACCTTTGAAACCATATGCTGTTGGGATGCCAAAGGGCGGAACACTGGGGCTTGACTTGGAGGGGTGGATCACTGAGACACAACCTGGAATACATGCTAGCTCCGCCCTTCCTTGCCCCGTTGGCTTCCTGTCTGCCATGAGGTGAGCAGCTCTTCCTCTGGCTATGCCTTCAACATGTTGCCAGACACCCATAAATGAACTGGAACCTTTTGAAACTGAGCTAAAATAAAATTTTGTTTGCTTAGGTTGTGGATGTTGGGTATTCTGTCTACTAAAGGAAAAACTAAGACAGAAATTGATACCAGAGGAGTGGGGTCATTGCTGTGAGTTTACCTAACTACGTGGTTTAGCAGCCTTTGGAACTGGTTTTCAGAGGTTTGGAAAAGTTTGAAGATGCTGGCTAGGGAAGCCTTAGAATGCTGTGAGCCGAGCTTGATGTGAGATTCCAGTCAGAGCTCAGAAGACTAGGATGCTGAGGGAAGTATGGACTGTAAAGGCCAGGCTCAAAAAATTTCAGATGGGAAGAAGGACTTTATTGGTAATTGTTGTAAATAAAAACAACAAAAACAAAAAGAATGAATGCTATGCTCTGGCAAAAAGTGTGTTGGCATTCTGCCCCTTTTCTAAGACTTTGTCTGAAACTGAGATTAAGAGCAGCGGACTACTTAATCTGGTGGAGAAAATTTCAAGGCAGCCCAGTGTTCAGCCTGTCACATGGGCACTGTTTGTAGCTGTTAGCTAGCTGTACACTGAGAAGTGGGAGAAAATGACAAAGGAAAAAGAAAATGTTCAAAGTTTTGCTAGACTGGAATGGGCTTTAAAGGGGAGGCAGAAGAGCACACCATTGTTGGAAATTAGCATTAAAAAGAAGCCAAGTACTTGGGATCAGGACTATAAAAAGATGCTGCTATGGTTTGGATCCTGAGTGTCCCTCAAAAGCCTCATGCATTTGGGAACTGTGTGTTAGTGGGAGGCAGAGCTCAGATGGAAAGGGCGGATATTTGGGGGTTGACCTGGGGGGGAGTGTATCAACTTGTTGAGATTGGGAATTGCTCAGGGCAGAGCTTCCAGATGTTTGGTATAAATTGTAGACCAGGAAATAAGGGAGGCACACCAACCCTGGGGGCCCAACTAGCAGCTTGAAGTTACTAAAGGAAGGAAAAAGAAACATTATTACTACACTTTCTTCCTGGGAAATCTCTAGCCTCTGCCTGAGTCACTAGATCTCACTTGGCTTCTGTTTGCAATGGGGTGAACAGCTCTCCAGCCTCTGTCTCTGCCATGTACCTTCACCTCTGTCACTGACCCACCAGCAGCATGTGAGAGACCTTCTGAAACCAAAAGTTAAATAAGTCTTTCTTCCCGTAAATTGTGGATGTTGGGTATATTATCACAGCAATGAATAAGTAACAAAAACAGATGCCTGGAGTGTCTCTGGAATCTAAGACCTCACCCTTTACCTATGAAAGGGTGGCAAGGCAAAGGACTTCGCTTTGAAAAGAGACCCCCCCCCCCCCGCCCCTCCCGTGGCATCATGTAGGGCAACCTCAGATAGTGAATCTCCAAGAAGTACAGGCCTCTAAGAATTCAAATGGCTTGACAGCAATTGTCCAAGGGGGACGGACCACTGCTCAAGCCAGCAGATCTGGGCATCACCCACATGGTGTTGGTTTCACAGGTGTTCAGAATGCAAGAGTTCTGGGGTCATGAAGACTTCCATTCATATTTCTGAAAAAGGTGTAGGAGGCCAGGCAGTGTGTCCCTGGGAGAGCAGTGCATGAAGTTCTGAAGGTGAAACCAAAAATGCAGTGGAGACCCTGGAAATTTGGAGATGCGGTGTGAAGGACCCAGGCCAAACTGACTCCATGACAGGCCTCAAACTCTCCCTAAAAGCTAGCAGGCCTAAGTTTTGGTTTCTCAAAAATCAGGCAGAACCACACATTGCTCAAGGCTGAAGCTATCCCCGGGCCATTCTTAGATCAGCCAGGGCTAAAACATATCTGGGGCCTGAGTTAAGGTCTGGGGGCCACATTATCTAACAATCCTGTAGCCCGGGCAGTGGTCTAGGGACTACATATCTAGCATTCTTCTGACATAAGTTAAGGTCTAGGGACTACAGATAGTTACCTTGTAAAAACTGATCCATCACTCACGGCTTGCCCAAACTCCCACGTGGGACTATTGAGCTAACCTTATGATTGGACACTTTTAAAAAACTCTCAGAGGTCATGATTGGGTCCCACCAGATGTTATGGGCACTCCACAAATTCTGAATGGTCAATGTTGTTGCCATGGGTGCTGTGTAATTGTGATTGGTTTTTATGCAATGATGCTGTGCCTATGCCATATTCCCTGTACCCTCCCCTTACCTCATAAAAACCTTGCTCAGCTATTGTTCTGGGCTCTCGGATCGGATTCAGTATGTTGGTGACGACTGAGAGCCCAAGCTTAAGCCCGAATAAAGACTCCTTGCTTTTGCATGCGTGATTGGTCTCCTGGCATCTTAGGGACTGTGAGCATCACCTAGCGGTAACGGTGGCACATTGTTCAAGATGGCGGATCTTTACATTTTTGCACCATACCCGATCCGGTGACCAGACAGAGGCAGAAAGGAGGGAGGAGGGATTAGGATGTGACGTTGTGATGAACGTGGCCCTGAGCCAATGCTTTAGGACTGTGAATCCCGCCAATGGGAAACGGCGGGGGGAGGGCCTTGCGAGTTAGGAAAATAGGTCCCATCGACCATGCTTGCCGGTCTTTTCTCCACTTGCACGTGGGAAGGACACCCTTTTGCAAAAGGAAATTAAAGCCTCATACCCTGTCGTCCATGCCTCCCAAGTCCATCCTTTGTTTGGACAGGAAGATTGCTATCCGCCGTTTCTAACAGGGATGTTCATGATCTGGGCATAATGCCATGAACATAGATTGTCTGCAAAAGAAGGCCACAGGCTATGAAGAGAACCAGCCCAAAAAAGTGCAGCCAGAGGCAACACTGTAGGGGTGGGGCCACCCATGCATTTTAGAGCTCACATCTTGCCACAGTTTACTCTGGTTGCTGGACACAGGATTATAGGATTTAACAGAGCTACAGGATTTAACACTTGTCCTTCTTGATTTAGAACTTATTTTGGTCTGATTGCTTTCTATCCTCCTCTTTCTTTCTTTTGGTGTTGCGGTCCACACGTCCTAGAAGGAATAAACGAAAAGACACAGACACAGACACACAGACACACACACATAGAGGAAGACTGCAGCAAAGAGAGACTGCTCTCTTTATTTTTATAGGTCCCTTTCCCAACCCCCTCTTACTAGCTGACCTTTACCCTAATTCTGTTTTACATCTCTTATCAGACCACATAGCTTCCTTCTCTAGTCATAGAGTCCAAGGTCTGCTGGCAATTGTTTGCCACATTCCAGGAGAGGCTCTCCTTTGCAAGAGACCTCCAGCCCCTCCTGTTTGCAGTCAAGGGCTCATCATCTTGGGTGGCAAGACAGGGACTGTCTGTCTCATTTGTAAGAACAGAGTCCAACTCGGGACTTGTTTAAATCCTTACCTTTAAGCTTTCGTGGTCCATGTCTGGAATTCTTGGTTCCCTTCATTTTGCAACGGGAATGTTTGCCCTGTGCCACTGTATGTTGGAAGTATTTAACTTTTCTTTGATTTTCACAGGGGCTCACAGCTAAGAATTTGCCTGAAGTCTCAGAGGAAACATTGGACTTGGACTTTTTAGCAGTGTTGGAACTTCTAAGATTTTAGCAACTCTTATAGGAGGACTAAATGCACCTTGCATAAAGAAGTAGACATGAGTCTTCTGGGGGTCAGTTCAGAACGTTATAGTTTGGCTTGGAATGTCCCCCCAAAAGGCTCATGTATTTGGATGTGGTGGGATGTGGGGGATTCAAGTTGGGTTAAAGCCCATCTAACACTAGTCCGGGACAACCTGGTAAAGGCACACTTCACCGCTCCTTGTCCAGTGGTGAATTGCTGGTTGGCAAGCCTCATCCTCCTTCCTCTACTCCTTCTCTCCCCCTGAGTGACCCCACTAGTTAGGGCCTTGCTAATTGGCCCAAGATAACTTCCTCATTATCCTAGTCTATTTAAGCCCCTGTACTTCCTAAATAAAGTGAAACTGTGTTCACTGAAACGGGCTTCCACAGTGTTACTCTGTTGTCCCACCCCTCCTTGGCTGTTCTGGGGAGACCCCGACAGTGGGATACCTTTAGAGTCATGAGCTGTTTGGGAGGTAGGGCCCGATCAGGAGGGGTAAAACACTGGGACTTGACCTAGAAAAAGCATCTGTACCACAGATGGGGAGCAGGGGAGTGGGCAGAAAGCAAGCAGCCTGTAGGGTGAAGGACCATGGTGTACCATAAAGAGGGAGAAGCAATCTTGGGGAACACATGCGGTCACTTCCCTCATAGTGATCAGCCACCTCCGAAGCACATATGAGCTCCCCCTCCCCAGGGACCCTAGCTAGGAGATGGGACTCTGCCCCGAGGGCTGTCCTGCCACTTGCTGCTCAACAGAGGTACCCAGGCCAGCTTACTCTGCAAGACAGTTTAAGCTTGTTTGACTCAGTGAGCTTAGAAGGGCATGTTGTCTGTCCTCCCTGGCCACATGCTTGCCGAGCCCGTTTCCCAGGATCAAGGCCAGCCCTCCTGGTCCCTGCATCTTCCTAGTCCAGGAGGCCCAGGGTAAGGTCTGCCCACCAGTTCACAGCACCCTAGGCTGTAGCAGGACCCGCAGCTGCTCTGCCCACCTATGTCTGGGACAGGAGCATCAGCTTCCATCTCTTTCAGATTTGCCACTCCTTGCAGGTGGCCTCAGCTCAGGGCTTTGTTTGGGGAGGGACCACACAGCTCCCTCTGATAACAAGTTTTGAGTGCTGAACCAGGGCAGCACACATGCGATTCAAACCCAGGCCAGAACAGGAAGGCCAGGAAGGGATCACACTGCCCACCATTCTATTCCCTGTTCAGCACTGTGTGCGGATCCTGAAGCAGTTGTCAAATTTTCAGGCAGTGCTAAGGACAGCCCTTCTGGGCCGGCCCTTTCAGCCACCTGTTCAACCCAATGCCAGGACCAAGGATGTCCTGGGCAGAAGGGCCAAGCTCTCTGCTTCCAGTTCTTTGCATAGGCACTCGTCCTAGGGACATAGGACTGGTCCAACAGAGCCCGAGAGGAGATGAGGGGTAGCCTGAAGGGACCCTGATGGCCTGGATTTCCTGCAGGGGAAATTGCTTTGCAATCTTATTTAACGTGGGGAACAGCAAGCCCAGGAGCCCTTTCCGCTAGTCCTCACCCACCACAGCCGAGTGGCTGTGACTCTTAGAAGTACAGTGGGGACAGTAGCTTTCACTTCAGCTTGCGGGTTCTTCACAAAAGACAAATATAAAACCTATGCATTCCAAAATAAGAAAAGGATTGAGAATGAAGTTCAGCGCAGAGGCCCTGGGATCAATCCTTGTACTGAAAAAATGAACAAAAAAATCCTGAACGTTTCTGTTCACCCCAGTTCCTGCACAGAGTGCTGCAGTCCTAACTGGGGACTTGCAGGCAGCCTGGACAGCCTCAAGGCTGGGTCTCCTTGCCCTGGGTGCATCTGGCCCACGAGCACTTCCAGGCACGGCTACCCAGGTTCTCTGGACTCTTAAGGATACAATTCACTCCATCTCCCATCCTGAACAGCCTCACCAAACAGCTCAACAGCACAGCTTGGCTGGATCTGAGATGTCATGGGGGAGTCCAGGCTGTGCTGTCTCAGGAATTCTGGGGCAATCTGCCTCCATCCTAGGAGACAGAAGGCTTTGGGGACAATGATCCTGATAGGAGACTTCGTGGGCCAGATGTCAGCATAGCTCACAGGTGTTGAGAACATATCTCATGCTTTCTCCATCCCAAGATGAGGAAGGGAAGTTTCGAGCCTGGAACACACAAATGCCTTGGGCTTCCTGGGCCTGGTGGCATATACCTGTAATCCTAGCATTCTGGGAGGTTGAAGCAGAAGGACCACAAATTCAAGCTCAGCCTGGGTAACTTAATAATTTAGCAAGACCCTGTCTCAAAAATAAAAAATAAAGAGGGCTAGAGATGTAGTTCAGTGCAAAGGCCCTGGGTTCAACCTCCAATACTACCAAAATAACATGCTAGTCTAACGCAGCTCTGGCGTGAGGAGACAGGAGCTCAAGAAGGGCAGGGTGGAGAGGCTGCTGCGTCATGCGACTGTCCTCTCTCCAGACTCCGCATGTGTTTGCAGCAATGGCCTGTGCTGACATACTCATGAGGAGCACCCCATAGCCTAGGCTTCAGGGTTGGCTACAGCTGAAGAATCTGTCATTCAAGGGAGTCCCTGTGCTCATATGGGTACCTGCGGGGCAGGAGGAGCATAACCCAAGGTGAGACTGACGACCTTCCTCTCCCAGCGCACACTCTGCTCACTGCCGACTGCCATATCCTGGCATCCCGGCCAGGACCCTCCCCTTCTTCCCCACTTCGTGTCACTTGAACCCCATGGCAAACCTGGCGTCTCACCAGACATGAGAAGAAAGCTGATGCAGAGACTCCCCCGTGTCCTTGTGGGAAGGGAGGCCAGTGGAAGTCAGCCTGTGCATCCTGATGCCCTGTGAGGACTGCAGAGACCACAGGCAGCGGCGAGGAGAGCCGGGCAGACCGACGAGCGCGGAGGGGCAGGCTGCCAGGATCCGGGAACAGCAGCTCCTGTGCTAGGCTGCAGGGTGAGAAGGAACTCAGCGGGTACAGAACGTGGCGAGTGGGCCATGGTGGCAGTGTGTCGAGTCCTTAAACACAGAACGAGTTCTGCACCAGCCGCATGTCCCAGGGAGAGGGCAGGGACCCAAGTGAGGGAGGCAGACGATCCTCCCACCAGCCCACCTTAGCTTTCTCTTCCCCTCTCTCCTCACGTGCTGGGTTCTCTGGGGGAGCTCAGCCAGAGACCTGACCCTCTGGACATTGTCCCTACAAGCTTTGCTACTGATTCTTCTGGAGGGGAAGAGCAGCCTCAGGATTTTTGTGGAAGGCCTAGGATGCAGCATACATCCAACAAAGCCTGTCACGGCCAATTTCTTTTTTTGGTTTGTTGTTGTTGTTGTTGTTGTTTTCACACAGGGCTATGTCCTCAGTCCATTTTTACTTTAGATTTTGGGCCAGGGTCTCACTAAGCAAATTACTCCCGCTGGGCTTGAACTTGCGTTCCTCCTGCCTCAGCCTCTTAGAGTGGTAGGATGACAGCCTGTATCATGGGGGCTGGCTAATTGCCTCTTTCTAAAGTTCTCAAGCTGGGATTCTGGTATAGATTTTCCAATTCATGGTGCATCACAGAGAACATCAATAACTATTGCGGCCCTCTCACGACATGCCCAAAGACGCAAGCCTATCCCAGAGGCTAAGTCCCTCGAGGAGAGAGGCCTGGCTCATACATCTGAGCTACAACCCGACCTCACAGAGGACAGAGAGCGAGACTGTGGCACGGGAACAAGAGAACACTATTCTGGTTCATCCTGGGAGAAAACACCAGGTACAGCAGGCAGAGTCCTAAATTCCTGTCACCCAAGAGGATTTGGACAGCCTGCCTCCCACATTGTGCGCGAGTGCTATGCAAACTGCAGGAGACAGGCTGGTGCTAAGGACACCCACACAGGCGCCTGAGGCTCACTGCTGCCCTCTGGCTTGGGGCAGGACCGTAGCTTCCTATTATCTTGACTATTGCTCTCGTCAAAGTAAGCTGACTTTTTTCACTGGGGTGAAAAAGGACATCATTCTTTCTTCTTAGGGAAAAATAAAAGCTGGGCTGGGTGGCCCAGGCCTGTCCTCCCAGCACTCTGGGGGGTCTGAGCTAGGAAAAGCACAAGCGGAAGCACAGCCTGGGCAGCTAAGCAACTTGGCGAGGCCATCACAAACCAGAAAACAAAACAACAGGGGCTAGGAGCGACGCTTAATGGGACAATGAAAAAGCAAAGAAAGCAGTAGCAGAGAGGCTGGAAACAGCCATGCTATGTGCCTGAGGGGAGAAGGGAATCCTGAGGTCAGGTGTTGTGAGCCAGTGATTCCACCAGAAAGGAAACATTCCTAGAAAACAGCTATGCGCAGAGTCGCCAGGGACCTTAACTGCTCATGCCCGGGCCTCCTGTCAGGCTGAGAAGTTTCCTAGTAAGAAACGACAGGATGCTGTTCAGAACACATGCAACTGAAGCGTGTGCAGAGGTGCAGGTGTAGCAGTCCACTGAGGCAGGCCGGGCTCTCAGGAGCCGGCAAGCACCAGCCCTCTAGAGGCCACAGCTTCTTAAAAAAACCAGCAAGTTGTTGTAATGAACAGCACTTGTAAATTTTAAAAATAACTCAAATAACTACCCTGTGATAACACAGAAGCAAGTTTCCACAGCAGGAACAAAACAGTGTTATTTACTAACCTTCAGTAATTCAGACAGCCATTTTCAGGTTTCACTGACACTGTTTTACTAAAATTATACATAGATCTCAACTTACAGTTTAGAAACTTCCTTTTTTTCCCTTCTGGTATCAAAATATTTTAAAAACGTCTTTTAAAACTTGAATATGGTTATTTTGATATATATTAAATACTTTCCTAAAATATCAATCACTTCTCTTCCATCTCTCCCAGAATGTTGCCTTACCATCACATCCCTTTTTCTTTTTTCTTTTTCTTTTAGTTGTGGCATCTTTAACACTTACCCCAAGGAAGCACTGAAAGGAAAAAATTTCCTTGTACACCCACTGTTTTTTAAAAAAAAAGAAAAAGAGAATACAGTGACAATACTTGACACGACACAGAAGATATTCTGTAATATAGGCAGGCAGTCAAGGCCACCAAATTAAACGTTTTGCGATTCTTGTTTTGAAACGGTAATGTTGGCCCAACTGCGCCCACTTGTGGCCAGACTACCAAAGCACCCAACAATACAGGAAGTACTATATATTTAGACACCGGGTTAATTTGGACATTAGGTGCTAGGAGTCCAATTATGAAGAACAATTTTTTTTTCTTTTACGGATCACAAGACAACAGGCTTTGTGATACCCACTCTGAGCACTGCATGCCCACAGCTGCTCCGTGCAGAACCCTAAGAATGCCAGCTCCCCACAGTACTGAAATGTCCCATCAGAAGCTGGACTCTGGTAAAGTTTTCTTGCGCCCTAAGGAAAGAGTGTGGTATTTCACCCGCTGCAAAGTGCCGTAAGAAGCCTGCTCCCCGGGAGCACTCCTCTGTGAGGACCCACTGGCACTGGCTCGTGAAGGTCTGCCAGCTTTGCGCGGGAGGTGGAGGGAGCTGGGTGCAGACCGGATGTCCTTCTCAAGATGGCTGCCCGGGCCTCTGGCCAGGCTCCCTGGGATCCTGAGGGCAGGAGACAAGCCTGGAGCAGGCTCATCCACAGCAGAGCTCAGCCTGCCAGTCCCCAGGGAGACGGGGAGCACTTGTGGGAAGCCCCCTGCCCTGTCAGTCTTTCTACTTTCCTTCTTCCCGAAAACAGACCTCAGCACAGTAAGTGTCCCCTGGGGAAGTCTGTCCTTCCCAGTGGCCCTTTCCTCTGTGGCGGCCCTCACCTTGGGTAAGGTGCCCTGGCCACTGTCGTGACTAGACAAGCCTGTGCAGGGAGAGGGAGGGCTACTCTGACTTCCCACCTGGCTGCCCCCCTTCCAGGTGGTGGTCTTCTGGCCTTCGGGGCTGGCTGGCTGCTCATACCCTACGGAAGACATCACAGTGAGGGGTAGGTCAAACTTTTTGGGAAGCCTTATATCTTGGCTTGCAGTTTCCTTTCGTGTCCTGGCTGTGTTTAAGACATCCGCATATCCAGTAGCCGGATAGTGGTTGGTGTGGCCTGAGGGACAGGGCACCCCAGCTAGTCCTTTCCCATCAGCTTGGACAGTATCTTCTCCTTTCACAGAAAGGGTACTATTTGACCTCGGTGACACTGACTTCTCGTCCCCACCAGCAGCACCCATCAGCAGCGGCACGATGGACTGGCTGGTGGATCGGGGTCTTCGTCGGGACTCTAGGTACTCCACCAACTCGACAGAAGCACCAGGTCGTTTCTCCCTCGGTCCAAAGGACAGTCGGAGGGGCATGGTCTTGAAGGGCCCCTGCCTGACTCGGGAAGGGGTGGGAACTTTCATGCTGATGCTTCTGCCGTGGGCACCCCGTACCAAAGGCCGGGACCCCAACTCACCTGCAAGAGACACCAAGATCATAAGCCTCCAAAACCCAAATAACTCTCCAGGTGGGACTGGAGTGACTATAGCACCAGCCAACTAGTAAGCACTGAGCCCCTGCGATGTGCGGCGGAGCACTGGGGGAGGTGCCCGGGAGCAGGAGCACAGGGAGCCTGCCCTCAAGGACACCAGTGGTCTCACGCAGTGGGGAGGGTGGCTGGGTACAGCACCCACGGTGGGCACCGAATCCCACAGAAGCTCCAGTCCCTTGTATAAAACACCATTGCCCTTCCATCTAATGCATGCACATTCTTCCATGATGTTACATCATCCCTATGTTACTTCTATACTTAATACAATGTAAATGTCACTGAAATAATTGTTATACTGTATTGTTTAGGGAATAATAACAAGAAAATTTGTATCTATTTAGTATAGATACAATTTCTTTCAAATCTTCTCAACCTGTTACTGAATTGAATCTGCCAATGTGGAAGTAAGCCCAGGACAAAGAAGCCCACTGCACGTACATGCCTGGGACCGCAGACTGCTCAGCTCAGCCTTAGAGGGGGCTGATGCTAAATTTTAACATCAGCTCTTTTTTTTTTTAACTGATGATACAGGGATTGAGCTACATGCCAAGGCCTTTTATAAAACAAATTGAGGCAAATCTCACTACATTACCCTCAAGTTTGTGATTCTCCTGCTTCAAACTCAGCCTCCACAGTAGCTGGAATTACAGGCAACTGCTACCATACCCAGCTTCAACTGTTTTTATATACGCTCATGAGCCATGCCTTAGCAATTCTTTGCCCTTCTGGGTTCACTTAGTTTTTTTTTTTTTTTTAATGCTAGGGATCAAAGCCAGGGCCTTCACATTGAGCTACATTCCAAGCCCATTTTGATTTAGAGGCAGGCAAGGTTGGGCTCCAAGTTGCAATCCTCCTGCCTCAGCCACCCATAGTACTCAGATGACAGGTGTGGCAGACCTCACAGTACTTGTACTTTCAAATATAAGAATCTAATAGCCTCCAGAATCAACAAATTGGGTTGTATCAAATTAAAAAGTTTCTGAACAGAGAAGGAAACTATCAAAGAGTGAAGAGAGAACCAAAAGAATAAATCTTCAGCACCTATAACTCAGATAGGAGGATAATAACTAGAATACACAAGGCACTAAAGAAAAAGAGACACCTCAAGTTCAAAGACCCAAATAATTAATGGGCAACTGAAATGAATAGATATGGTCTCAGATGAAGTTAAAATGGCCAGTAAATAGATGAAAAGACATTCAACATCCTTAACTATTAGAGAAATGCAAATGAAAACATCACTGAGTTATCAACTAACCCCCAGAGAGAATGATGTATATCAAGAACTCAAAAGCACTCAATGCTGGCAAGGCAAGGGGGAAAAGGAACTCTTACATTGCTGGTGGGACTGTAAACTGGTATAACCACTATAGAGGGCAGTATGGAGATTCCTCAAAAGATTGAAAATATTTTATTTAATCCAGCAATACCTCTTCTGAGAATCTTTCCAAAAGAGTTAAAAGCACCATATAACAGAAATACACACATTTATAGCAGCACAATTAACAACAGTTAAAATATGGAAGACAGTAAAATACCCATCAACAGACCGATGGATTTGTACACAATGAAGTACTGCTCTTCCATAAAGACAGATTTGAAGGGGGTTCTGGTCAAGATGGTGGCTGAGTAACAGCACTGCACAAAGTTTCCTCATCAACTCACTTAAAAAGTCAAAAAGATAGTTAGAAAAAGCGTGTTTGGTGTAGCTAGGAAAGAGAGGCACATCCCCAGAAACTGAAAGGCGACCAGCAGGAGGCCAGAAACTCCGAAGGATCATCAAAACCTGAGGGGAAAAAAATCCCCGCAGTCCAGGAAGCGGCCACAGCTGGCGGCAAAAGGCAGGCAGGGGCTATGGAGGAACGATCGCGGGGACCTGAACATCTGACTGAACGGAGCACACAACAACAGGAGAAGAGGCTGTGGGCGGGTCAGAAGCAGCCGACGCGCCCACGCTGCCAGCACCCACAGATCACAAACAAGGTCCAGAGGCCAGACCTCAGCCTGAGGTAAGCGCGACCTGGACTAGTCGGAATCATTGGCTGCGGGCGGCCCCAGCCTCAGAAGCACCAACCCAGGGGTGTGTGTACTACAAAGGTAGTGTGCACTCCCCCTAGAAAAGGTCCCAGAATCCCAGATCAGAAACGGGACGCAACAGCCGTCGCAGGCAGTGATGTCAGCAGGAGCCATTCACTTTTCCTGCGCACCAGAGACAGTCAGAGGTAGCAGTACCATGGGGAAATGTGGTAACAAATCTTATACAAAAAGATCTGACGCCCCAGGGGAGGGTGCAAGGGGTGCTGAAATTGCAGAACCCAAAGAAAAGGACAAAAATGATGGTAACCTCTGGGCCCAGATAGTCAGTGAATTAAAACAGGAATTGAAGGAGGAATTAAACTGGGAAGCAAAGCAGGAAATAAATCAGACAGCACAAGAGCTACAAGAACCCTTAGCTAAGCAAAAAGCAAGCCTTGGAAAGAAATTAGAGGAGACCAAAGAAGAATTGGGGGAGCACAGTCACAAATCTCCTACAAAAGACCTGAAACCCCAGGAGATGAAGTCAGGGTAAATAAAGATGAATATGGCAAAAATGACGGCAACTTCTGGGCCCAGAAATTCAGTGAATTAAAGCAGGAAATTAAACAGACAGCAGAAGAGCTACACCAATACATAGATAAGCAAAAAGCAAGCCTTGAAAAGCAACTAGAGGAGACCAGAGAAGAAATATACCAGAAGATAATGAAGACAAAGGAAGAAATTAGCGAAGAATACAACAGAGATACAGAAAAATTGAATGCAGATATTCAGGAAATGAAAAACACACAGGTAATAATAAGCAACCACTTCAAACAACTTCAGAATAGACTGTCAGACCTAGAAAATAAAGTGACTAAGCTGCAACATACAGGCCATGAAGAATACAAAGTAAATAAAGAAAGCGAGTCATTACAACGACTGATAGATGATTCAGGGAGAAATAACCTCAGAATTACGGGAATGGAGGAGAAGACTGAGGACAAAATAAAAGGCTTAAAGGACATGTTTAATGAAACAATGGAAGAAAATTTCCCAGATCTAAGAAGAGAAATGAACATGGAACTTTTGCAGGCATATAGAACACCAAACAACTTTGATCAGAAGAGACCCTCATCACAACAGATCATAATTAAAATTCTAGAAAGCCAACACAAAGAGAAAATACTAAAAGCAGTAAGAGAAAAACAGAAGGTGACCTACAGAGATAAACCCATCAGGATAATGGCAGATTTTTCAATCCAAACTCTATAAGCAAGGAAATTGTGGAGCAATATCATCCAAGCACTAAAAAAACATAGATGCCATCCAAGACTGCTATATCCAGCAAAATTATCTTTTAACTTAAAGGGAGAACTTAAAACTTTCCATGACAGAGACCGCTTAAAGGAATTTGCAGCCACTGAGCCAGTATTGCAGAAAACACTTAAAGGAAATTGGACAGTGAAAGGGAGACCAGTGACACCAATGATCCCAGAGAAAAAGTGACAACAGCTAGAAGAGAAGGAGCTGAGAAAAAAGCAGGTTAGTAATCAGTGAAATTGAGTAAATAAGATATGAAAATTAGGAAATTAAGAAATAACTAGATTTGCCTACATGTCTGTCGCTTTAAGTGTATTTATGTGGTATAGATTTAAGTTCACTGAATGTAGCAATGTGATGTAGTTTTAACTTTGTTTTGTTGTAGTAATTCACTTATTAGGTCACTAATGAAAGTTTATCCTAAGGAAACTGATTGATGTAAAGATAACCTTGTGAATGTACAAATATGCACCTTCCAGTATTCAGCTAAGGCAATTGAATTTTATTTATTTATTACTTTTTCTTCTTTCCCAAATTAACTATCCTTTTGAACTGCATACTTATAATTATTTTCTAGTGTGAACTGGTGGGTAAGGCCAGGTTTAACAATAACAACAAAGATGTAGGAACATATGGAAAAAAAAAACTTTTGGTGAATATCCCAATGAAGGGATTGGTTGGATTCAGAGAGGAGATATCAAAATTTGACTACTGCGAACCCATTAGAGGAATAGGAAGCTGGGGTAGAGTGGTAACTTGAGTGAAATGACTTAGGTGCGGAAGATTAATATGTTAAACACCGTACGGTTTCTCGGACTTGGAAAACCCAGAACACAGACATTCTTTGGAACCATATGAAGTGACAGCCAGAGCCGGGGGAAGGGACCGGGAGGGGGTGGGAGGGTAGAAAATGGGAAGGGATTGTGAAGTCGATGTGATACATAGATGTATGAAACACCCAAATTCATTGTAAATACTATGTATTACATTTGTATATTAATAAAAATGGTGGGGGAAAAAAAGACAGATTTGAAGCTTTTGTAGGTAAATGGATGCAACTTGAGACTGCCATGCTCAGTGAGGTGAGTCACAGAGGGTTAAATATTGCATAGCTTCTCTGAGTAATCCAGAATACAGTCATTTTATAGGACCAAATGGGGATGGCAGTGGGAATGAGGGGATATAGGCAGGGTACAGGATGGTCACAAAGGGGAGGGAGGGACTGTAATATTTATGAGATATATATACACACAAAATACTCAAGCTCAATGTAAACTTTGTATATCATATGTATATATGGAAAACATCAAAGAATCCCAGTGCTTCAAACCTGAGCTAAAAAAATGAAAACAAAAAATCAAAACAAAATTGTATTTAACCCACATGCTTTCATTATGTTTTGCAATATTTTTATATAGCTAGGAAGATGTTTTTGATATACAGTCTTAAGTGAAAATTTGAGCTTTTAAAGAAAAAATATAACCCCCCTTGCTAAAACAGACCTAAGTGTATATTAAGCATTCATGTGAAAACACAAGCAAGGATAGAGACACATCAAAACAACAGGTGTGCAGGAGGTGTGGGGTGCAACGTACAACTGCCCTCTTAGTGCTATCCTATGCCTCAAGGTTTCTGAAGAGAATACACACATAATCAATGTTATGTGGGGTTTTTTAAAGAAATTCGCACTCATCAGTCATGGCACCATTACACTGTCTTGATTTACATTACACTTATAATCACTAAGAAAAAGACAAAAGTTTTATACAAACTGAAGAGAAACCACAGTACAATCAACGAGAAAGAAATCTTCACAACCCGCAGTCCACAAGGCATGAGGACAGCCACGGGCACTTGGAGGATAGCTGTCAGTCCCCCTCCCAGCCTGTTACCTGTAAGTGACCACTGCCAACATGCTACTATATCATACAGCAGGAGTAGTATGGAATGAATATTGTGTCTGTTCAAATCTCTGTGAAGAAACCAGAATCCCAGATAATGGTATAAGGAAGTGGGTGCCTCTGTTAGGTGATCATATTATGACAGTGGAGGCTGTTAAATGGTGCCCTAACGGAGGAGAGAAGAACAGAGAGCGGCTACATCTCCTTCCACCAGGCATGGCTACAAGGAGCCACTCACAGCCAGGCAGACGGTCCTCTAGGCCCTGACCATCCTGGCACCTGATCTCACACTTCCAGTGTATAGAACCATGAGGAGTAAATTCCTGTCTTTGACAAGCCATCCAGCCTGAAGTACCATGTTCTAGCAGCCCGAATAGGTCACATGATAACAACTCCAGGAAAGAAGAGGACCCCTGCCACTAAAAGCCTCCTGTGGGTAGCATGGCCCTCCCCATGGCCCTGTGGGGGAGGGACCTGAGACCTTCAGGTGCACAGCTGAGAGCCCAGAAGAGTCAAGGGGTCATCAGGAATGCTGTGGTGGAGGAAGCCAGATACCCCGAGAAGAAATGACCCAAGGGATTAGGTGACACTTACTCTTAAGAACACGAGGGGCTGTGGAAGCCTCTCAGGCTTGGTGGCGATTTCACAGAAAATCTGGGCTACATTAAAAAAAAAAACATTTCTGTAGATTGGCCAGGAACAGATACAATTTCACTCCAAGTGTTTTGTCATTTCAGTATGTGGACACTGATGCTCCATCATTAAATTCTCGCATCTCAGATAAAAATCTGCTCTGGAGTCATAGATGTGTGTGAAGTTTCCTTTATTCCTGTTCCGCAGCCCAGGAAGGCAGAAAAGGAACCTTTGTATTCGGAGGACAAGGCGGTGTCTTTTTGCCTTTCAGATGCAAGGATGTCACCTGGAGGCATGGCAGGTGGCTAGGGGACTTAGAAGCTGCCCTAAATAGCCATTCTTTTTTTCTAGCTGGTGTGAAATAACCTGAGGCCAGGGCTGCCATCAACACCTGTGCTCCGGAGCCCTGGGAGCCACGGACACTCATGGAGCCACGTCTCCTCCTCAGGGCAGCGATGGAAAAGCGCCTGTCCTCAGTGCCCTGCGCTCTCCTTGCTGTACTATTTATTACACAGGATCTGGAGGGAGGCTTCGTGTGAAACTCAGCACTAGCAGCAGGGTGGGGGGAAATGAGGACACACACAGCTGCAACTTGCTCCCTAGTTACTAAGTGCCCCCTTCTGAAGTCCCTCCCTGTGAACTGGACCCCTGAAGTGCTGCCGGCAGAGGGAGGGCCATGCTCAGATCTCAGCACAAGGCCAATTCAAATCTGTCCCTAGCAGAGGCACTGGTGGTCCTGCTTATTACCAGCCAGCGTGGCCTGTGCGCCAGGAGGAGCACTATGTCTTAAGCTGCACCAGGATGCAAACAGTTATGCCTTTCTGAAAGTTCTATAAGCTCTACTGTAGACACAGGAGTTCCTCAGGGCCCACCAGAGCCCCAGTGCACATGTGGAGCCCGTGCAGCTGACGATCACAGGTGCCACTCACATGGCAACTCTGGAGCCAGCAGAGACCTAAGAATTGCCCCTCCGGTTCTGCCCATGTGTGGCCACCTTGGTTCATATGGGCCTTTTGATCCTTGGCCAGTAAATGAGGCGTCACTAGGACCTCCCAGTGTATGTTGGGAGCAGGGGCCTGGGGACCTCTTCTCCCACCCTGAGTCCAGCTGCCACATAACCAGCGCTTTCATCTCTCCAAGGGCTTTACCCAGGGACTCAATCAGAAGACACTTCATTAGACCTATGTGTGCCAACGACTGTTTTCAGGCCTGGAGATACAGCTAAGAGGAAAATGCCTATCCTTATGACAAAGGCAAAAAGAACATCAGAAAATGTAGTGATGACGGCTACAATGCCAAGGCAGAGCCAGGAGAGAGGGACACACGGCAAGTGGGTGACACACAGCACCGGGGGCAGGCCAACAGCGTGGAAATCTGGGCCTGCGGGCTCCAGGCAGAGGAGGCGGCGCGTGCCAAGGTCCCGCAGCAGGGGTGATCATGCAAGGCAGGGAGCAGCAGAGGGAACAAAGGAGGGAGCACCACCCAGGATCCTCAAGTCCTGAGTCTCGGTCTATGTGTGGAGACGTCTCTGATTCTAACTTTCAGTGTCAGAAACCAGCCCCAGGTCCTCTGGCTCCAGGTGGTTGGGTTGGTTCAGTTCTTTTCTATGGTCTCACTCAGTTCCTCCAAGCCCAGTGACCATTACTACCTGAAAGTCAGGTGAAACCGAGGAAAAATCTGAGTCCCCAATTTCCTGCTGCTCCTCTGGAGGGGAAAGTGCAGCTCCCAGGTGCGATGAGGCTTCTCCCTGTCCCGGGCCCGGATGAGGCTGGGAGGAAAGAGGCTGGCTGCTGCTCTACCCGAGCCAAAAGCACTGACCCAACTGTGTCCTGCCGGAGTCATCGCCACTCCAGAGAGGGCAGGAACAGAAAGACAGCCCCACGGCGGGAACAGAAAAATGACCACACGTGTGAAGGGGTCCAGCAGTCAGACAGAAAGAAACAGCAGTGAGGAGAGACTCCTAGTGAAAAACTACCAGAGGAAATGGGTAATTCAAAATGAAACACTCGACGCTCCAGGAGACGGGAGCCTAGAATATCAGGAACCGAAAAATGTGGCTTTCAGGATTTAAAATTCAATATATAAACTGAAGACTTTGCAAGATCACTGTTGAGACTCAGATGAATGACCTCAAAGATTTGGAAATATATCACATCACAGAGAAAAATTAAAGAAATGGAAACTATAAGAGAAATGGTCAGAAAGAGAAATGAGGGCACCAGAAGACCCAGCAAATAAGCCATAGAAAAAGAACTCCTGAAAATGAGAAGAGACAGTAATTAAAAAGTAAAATAACAAGCAGTTTCCCAAAGAAAGGCTTGAGGCCATAGGAAGAAAGGCATCTTAAGTTCCAGGTAGAGCTGATGAATTAAAAAAATGGAGCCAGATGATAAAATTTCTAAACTCCAAGGCCATAGAGGAGCCAGCCAGAAAGAACAAATGATATGGAACAGGAGCAGCTGGGGCTTCTCACCTGCCACCCTGGGGCCAGGCAGGCCATGGGAAAACAGCTACAGTCACCTGAAAGAGAAGGACTACCACCCGAGAGTCCTGTGGCCACTCCCAGCTGAGAGGACTTAGAAAGCCCAGTATGTGTGCTCGCTCCGACCAAGCACTGAAGAGGCAGAACCTAGACCTCAGGACAGAGAAGTAGGGAGAGAATCAAGAAGCAGGGCCCACTCTGTAATCCATGAGCCATCCACCCTGAGCGTAAGAGGCCAGGTAGCCTCCAAATATCACCTTGGTTACATCAGGGTGCCTGAGACTCTCTTCCAGACTCTCTCAAAAAAAAGTCTGAGTTGCGAGTAAAAGAGAACTTCCCAAGACAAGCCAGAAGAAACACACAGAAGGATTTCAAAATCTATTCCATTGTGGGAGGAATGGCAAGGAATAGAGTGACCTCAGAAGAATTATATAGGTCTCATCAAAGGAGAAGATGGAGGTGAAAATGCCTTAGTGGGTGCAGTGGAGCCCCCTGGGATCCCAGCTACCTGGGGAGGCTGAGGTAGAATGATGCCAAACCAGGCCAGCTGGCAACTTAGTGAGACCCTGAAATAAAATTCAGCAGGGGCTGGGGTACAGCTCAGCACACTATGGGTTAAATCCCCAGGAAGTCAGAGAATATTTCTGGGGAGAATAGCTGGTTTCTTATATCTATATAATAATATGAAAATGTAACTGCAAATATTGAGAAAGCAGCAAGTAACTGGAGTGTTTACAAATTAGTTTGGGAAAAAAAGAAATAGAAATATGGTTAAATCGACAAAATTTACAAAAAGGACAAATGAAGAAACAAAAAGTATTTTTAAAAATTAAATAACAATTTTCAGTCAAGTATGAATGGACTGAATTCTCTAGTTGTAAGAAAGACTGAGGCTCTGAGAGCAGGGGTATCTGATGACCTAGCACAGGCCCTGGGGTTGATCCACTAGCACTGGGGAGCACTCAATTTTTGACATTAAATAATTCAAAAAAACTCACCAACAAATTATTTACCAAAAAACATTAAAAATCAGTTTAAAAAGAAGTTAGAAAGCAAAAGGCAAAAGCAAAAATATAATAGGCACATGAAAACAAAGGAAGAAAAAAAGGGTAGCACTCTTAATATTTTTGAGACAGGGTCTTGCTCTGTAGTCCGGGCTGGTCCTGAACTCACTAATGTAGTTAATTCTTAATCTTGAACAAAGTAGAATTTAAGTTAAAAACATTAAGCATCATAAAGAGCAACATTATAATAATAAAAAGCATAACTTTTTAAAAAATCCCATAATCATAAACTTGAACATATCTATCAATAAAACAGATAACAATATAAAATTATTAAAAATTCAAGGAGCACATGATTACAAAGATTTCAGTATATGTCCTTCCTAGGCAGTCCTACAGAAAATGAATTAAAAACACCGGGGTATTGAATAAATGACCAGCTTGCTTAATTTAACAGTTATGATAGAAAGCTTGCATCCCCCAAAGAGAAAAACTATTTATAAAATAATTATGGCCTTGATCACAAAAAAGAAATAACTTTTGAAAACCACATTCTTGGATCATAATCCATCAAATTAGAACTAAGGAATGAAAATGTGACCAAACAATCTTAAATACCTGAAACTCCCAGATAATGTCTAGATCAAAGAAGAAATGAAACTGAGATGAAATAGTACCTGGAGACAGCTGAAAAGGAGAAGAGCAAAACCTCTGAGACCCAGTAAAGCCACAGAGGAAATATATCCTCAGAGGCTCCCATCCTGAGCAGCTCCCTGCGCACAGGGGCCTCTGCAAAGAACCTCCGACAATTTCACATGGTCATGTTTTCCAAACTGTTGCTAATATAAGGAGTATTGATATTCTTTAGCTTGCACTGTGTCCCTCCAATATCTGCCCCAAAACCAAGATCCCCTCATTTTGGCTTAAAAAGCCTTCATCAAAATATTCAGAATCTTTGGCTATTAGAGAGATGCAAATCAAGTCAACAATGAGATTCCATCTTACTCCATTAGCCAAAAAAAAAAAAAAAAAAAAAAAATGCTGAGGAGATTGTGGGGAAAAGCAACTCGGCTACACTGTTGGTGAGACTGTAAGCTAGTGAAAACATGACAGAAATCAGAATCAGGGCAAACATTCATCAAAAACATTAAAAGTAGAAATCCCACGTGACCCAACTTTCTTCTGGTTATCTTTGCAGAAGAGTTAAAGACCTCACATCACAGGGATACACATATACTCAGGTTTATAGCAGCCCAACCCAGAACAGCAGAATCGTGGAAGCAGCCAACACATTCACTGGCAGATGAATGAAAAAAGAAAAGCTTTTATATATACTATTCTGCTATAGAGAAAGATAAACTGAATCACTTGTAGGAAAATAAATGCACCTTGAGACCATAATGCTAAGCAAAATAAATCAAACACAAAAATTTAAATATCACATAGCTTCTTTTATATGAAAACCTAAAATATAAATACTTTAAAGAGCAAAATAAAAGAGAAAACAAGAGAAGTAGACTTTGTAGAGATCAGCAGGGGATCTGGGGTTAGGGAAGAGAGGGGATGGAAGGGGAGTGAAAACAATTAAAATGTGACCTATATATGCACTACTTCCCCAAGTTCAATGTAATTATGTATTGCGAACATACACTAATAAAAATAACTATAGGGAAAAATGAAAATCAACCTGGGACAGGTGCTCCCTGAGTTTCCCAAAAACTAAAACCCTTTCATCATGACAATAACCCAGGGCCAGAGTTCCTGGAAAGGTGACATTCCTAGGCCATCAGTATTTCTCTACAGGGCATGTGATATTGCGAGGCAACTGTTCACTGAACAGAGAATCACGTCTGGGCATCAGGCGACACTTAACATCCTGTGTCCCATCCCCAGGGACTAAAGGATAAGACTGCCCTTACTAATTTTGAAATTGAAAAAAAAAAAAAAACCTCCGCCATATAATTCCTAGCCCGTAAGTATAGGGTGAAGTGGCAGCAGCATTCCTACTGAAAATTAGATTTTTTGGTGCTAGATTTTCATCTTGCCCAGGTTTAGTAACAAGTAAGCCTAGGTTCTTCAACTAGCTCAGAGTGTCTCACTCTTCAAAATCTGTCACTCTTTCATTCAGACCTCAGAGAGAGGGCCTCTTCTTAGGAGGCAAGCCTCTTGCAGTGTGCAAAGGGAAGAAACTCCAACAGGAAATACTGGCTCCAAGCTCCAGAGCCAGGACTCGTGTCCAGAGGGACGGAGCCCACCTCCTGGGTGAGCTTCAGTCTCAGCTTTCCGTTTTGTACAAGGTCGCCATTCTACCTCTACTAGGGAACAGAGACTTTGAAGGAAAACTCAGGAGTTCTTTCTCGTGGATCCCTGTCTAGGACTCGAGGAAGTTCCCCTAGGGCTACACCTGACACACGCCTGAATGCCACGTTGACAGACTGGTCCGTCCTTTGGAGTTGGCTCCCTATGGGACAGTGTCAGGCACATTCTCCCCAGGAGAACTGAGAAACAACCCAAGGTAGGTGGAGGGCAATGGGACGAATTTAAAGGCTCATGACAGGCAGTGCTGCAGGGATGAAGAAGCTTGGACGACGCCTTCCCAGATTCGCAGACACTCCCCAAGTGCTCACTCCTGGACGCAGGGGGAAACCGACAGAAAGGCCTGGACAGGGTGGGTCTGGCCCACTGCAGGCTGTAGGAGCCATGGACTCCGAGGAGCTCGGCTCTCGCTGCAGTTCTGGTTTCTTCTGTCCCCCGCCCCCTCTCCCCAACTCCCCACACTCCCCGCACACTCCTGGCCATTGATAGCTCCTGTCCGGGAACATACTCTGAAGAAATCTGCATGAGTTACCCTCCCTCTCAATGTCACCTCCTCAGAAGGGTCTTCTCCACCCACCCCATGGAATAGGGCCCCTCACCTTGTCGTCTTTTACCCTGATTTATTTCCTTTGCTGCCTATGTCCCTGCTCTCAGTCACATTCCTGTCCACCCCATGAGAAAGGACACTGTGAGCGCAGAGAAGGTTTTCATAGGGGACAAGTCCCAGACACCCTGTGGATATCAAATGCCTGGGAAATTCAAGTCCCTGACATAAAATGACATAGTATTACACAGAACCTATATATGCATCCTCTCATATATTTTAATTTATCATTAGATTACTTATAATACTTGACAATATATAAATGCTGTGTAAATACTTGTTATACAGTATTATTTCGGGAATATAAAAAATCCATATGTTCAGTACACATGTGGTTCTTTTTCCCACATATTTTCAATTGATTGACGTTACAAATGTGCAAGCTGTGGTTATGGAGGACCCATATACCTGGGGATGGCAAGCCACGATGGGGAGGAGAAACAGGATGAGGGCAGGTCATAGGAGGTCCCGTAGTGAGTGGACACTCCTCCTGGGATAACTGACCCTATGCTCCAGTGAGGAAGTTCTTACACTTGGGCAAAGAGGAGAAACAATAGTTGTTATAGAAAATGAGCACCATTACCTGACATGTCCTTATCCTGGTTGCGGAGGCTATTTGTGAAGATGGGCGAGTCAGGTACCCGGGCCAGGGAGGGGCAGGGGGCAGAGCTCCAGGACAGCAGGCTGCCTCTTGTGCTATTGCCGTTGTTGCTCCCCAGCCTCATGAGCCAGTGGTCAGACAAGGAGGAGCTGGTGGAGCCTACAGGGAAGCACAGACAGGGAGGCTGGACCCAACCCATCCCATCAGGGACGTAGGGGGGGCTTCCCCCGGTGAGATCCCCACCCCTGCCAGAGCAGACCAACAAAAACAATGAAGCTGACCAGAAAAGTCCTATGACAGGGCACCCATGGGACCAGCTTACACGTTTAGGGAGAGGCATTTGGACACAGAAAGGAAAGGACGGGACAATGATGATTAGTGAAGTGTTTATCATGAAATCACTTGTTACAAACTCTGGCTTCCCAAATATGTTATTTGCTTTTCCAAAGCCGAAAGACTTTATTACTCACAGCAACCACCACAGGGCAATAGCATTCATCTCTAGGACCCATGCCCCTGATCCCACAGCTCGACATGCAATAGGCTATGTTAGAGGAGCATACACCACATTTTTATAATCATCTTTAAGGATGCTTACACTTTGAGCTGGAGGGAGCTATTAACTGTACTATACTGGACAGTAAGAAAATCTGCCCTTCCCTAATAGTGTTTTATTCTTCTTTCAATGTCTATGTTCTATAAGAGGAAACCACACTTACATCAGGTGCCATTTGGACCTGCTGAGAACCCTTGATTTATTTGGCCATTTTCAACAATGGTTAGGAGAAAAATCTGAGGAATTTTGCTTAAACTCTCATCACAAAGATGAGGGCAGCTGCTTCGCAGAGTGGGACAAGTCACATAAAAGGGTCAACTCTGATATTTCCTTCCTCTAGAATTCCAAGCAAGTTGGAGGCTAATAAATGAATTTCTGTACTACTATACTCTCTAGAAAGACCTTGCATATTTTCTAACAGTTTCTCCCTAGGAGGAATAACATATTTATAATACAAATTTACATGGCACAAGCTTAATTCATTAGAGTCAGAGTGAGAATGTGAAATCCCACGCCCTCACGGATCAACTGCCCTGAATGCCAAGAGTTGTTCCCTTCCCCTTCTTGAATTATAGTAGGTCCATCTCACATGTGACAAGTGGGCTACTAAACTTGGGGTTTAAATGTGTACAGCAGCAGTTGGATGTCCTCCTTTCAGCCCGTGTCTACCTTCCTGGTCCCAGGAAGCACCCTTTCAATTCTCAAAGAGGCCTGTCACACCCCCGCCTCTCAGGTAGAGTATATGTGACCATATTTGACCTTTAAATCCTGAAGTGTTTGTTTGTCTGGCCGTTTGGAAAACGTTTGCCAGCTTTTGGATCAGTGCTGGTCTCTGAGAACAGAGGCAAGAGGGAAGGACAAGTATTTTGTCCTTCACTCACCCCACATGGACCTACTGTAATTCAAGGAGGGGAAGGGAACAACTCTTTCCATTCAGGGCAGGGGGTCCCTGTGGGTGTGGGATTTCACATTCCCACTCTCACTGTAGTGAGCTAGATTTAATACGATTCTCACCACTTTCCAAGAAAATATCCTTCTCTAAAGAAAGAAGATGGACTTTGAAGAGAGGGAAAGGCAAAGGGGGAGGGAGAGATTACAGGGCAGAAAGGGGAAAGGAAGGTAATAAGTAAATTAAAGCACTCACCTCGCATGGAGCTATTGGCTGACCAGGGTGGGATGCTGTTCCGCTTCTGATAAAATAGGATGTACGCGCCTCTGGTGTTGACCTCGTCTTCTCGAATCGGCTCCACCGTGCTGTCATCATAACTGTACCACTGGCCGTCCAGAGAGTTTAGGCAGTATGCTGCAAAGGCCCAAACCCCAATCTCCATCAGCAGAGCCCCAGAGGGCAGGAGGACATTTCCCACCAGGAAGATGAAGAAATGGATGTGCTTGTAACAAAATAAGGGGGTTGAGGGGAGCCCACCTGGGGCCAGAAATGCATTCCACTGAATCATAGGTTATATGACCCATAGGTTATACTCTTGGATTCTTACTGGTAAGAGTGTTGTTACTATAAGTTTGAATCCTTATGCTCCAGTTTTATTCAAATAGAGGTTCATATAACAGGGAGTTCCACATTACGTAGCCAGACGATACTATCAACATCCACCACGTTTCTTCTGAGAAGTTTCAAAATACATGTCTGTGAGTAACTAAGCAATAAAGTGGAAATGAGAATCACAGTTGAGATTTTGGTGCACTTCTTTCTTACCCAAGAACTAGAGGGAAGCATTTAAGGAAAGATAATATAATTCTCACCACTTTCCAAACAACTGTAAGAAAATATCCTTCCTAAATTAAGGACTTTGTAGAGAGGAAAAGAGAAAAGGGGAGGGAAGGGTTACAGGATGGAAGGGGGAAAGGTACCTGATAAGTAAATTACACGGCCAGACAAGCAAACACTTCAGGATTTAAAGGTCAAATATGGCCATATGTACTCTCTACCTCATATTTTTTCCATTAAAATTAAATTTAATTGGGAATAAAACTGAGAGAAAAGAGTTTTTGTAGCTTTTTGATGAAAGACTTATCTACAAAAGAGAAAGTGAAGAAATAAAAATTTTACAGTGTCTCTTGGTTTCACACAATGTTGAGTCTGGACACACATTTTTATTGAAACGGGGATTAATAATCTTATGAGTATGGAGTAGAGGCCCTATGAAAATGTGATTGAAGTTGCAGGGGAGCTCAAAAACAGACAACATTTACTCTCCTAAATGTCCTTTTGTTTCATGATTGCATAGAGCACAACACAACATATATCAGCTGGTATCCTTGTTTCTACTATATATTTCTAATTGCATTTGCCACAGAGTAAAATCCCTAGCCTCTAAACAGAGGCCACTTTACTGACTCCTGCAGTAATCCAAGCCAGGTGCCTAAAGCTCACCTTTGTTCTCCTTTTCCCTTCCACTCCACACCCACACCCAGCCCAAAGGCCACACTTACTGATCCCACCTCCAAATGTGTCTCCAACACTTGGAGAGTTAATACTCAGCCAGCACGTCTCTCAACTGAGCCCCAGCAGCACCCTCCTAGCTGGATCCAAGTTTCACTCTTATCCTTTCCTACCCATTCTCCACAGAGTGACTGTTTCAAGTTGTACACCCCTACTTAGAATCTGTAATACTTAATGATACTACAAAATCCCTGGACTCTTCAAAGTGATCTTGCTTGTGTGCACTGTGACAGGCTACCTGATGGCGGGCAGATCCTAGGGGGCTCCATGGTAGGGCTTGTCACCGGAGAAACTAAGGCAGGGTTTGTAAGTTTGGACTTTCAGCCAACGTTCCAAAAAGCCAAACTCCAAAACAAAACCCAAATAAATCAGTAAACATCAAATCTTAGAGTGAAAAAGTTTTTGTAAGCATGAATAAATCAAGAAGTCTTAAAAGAAAGGACCGGCAATTTGGCTACTTAGAAAAATAAATTAACATCTTGCATAGAAGTTACATGGGGCTTGTTATAATAATTCATTTGCAAGTCAGAGGGCATACACAGAAGGTTCCCAGGCAAGTACCCAAAACAGCTGTTAGACATATGAAGAGAGGCTTAAGCTTACACTAGTAGAAGCTGATTATTATTCTTAACCTGAGATACCATTTTCCCTTTAGGTTGGCAAAAATCCAAAGGTTTAATATCCCTGTACTGGAGAGGAGAGGTCACAGGAAAACAAGCATTCACTTACTGCTGATAGGAGTACAGATTCCTACAGCCCTTTGTGCCAGGCAAGTTTAAAGTATCTGCCAAAATACAGACCCATGACTGGAGTGTTGCTCAATGGTACAGCACATGTGTAGTCTGCATCAGGCCATGAGCTCAATTCTCAGCAGAAAAATAATAAAATAATAAATAGCATATATTAAAAGGTTATGACATCAACATTAGTAATGGCAAAAGAATGACGCAGCCCAATGCTTATCTACAAGGTATTTTTTTTTTTTAATAAACTGAAGCATCTATTCAATATATTTACAGGAGATGGGAAAACTTTCTAGAAGTCTGTAAAGAGTTCCAAGATAGATTTAAGAAGAAAGCGGGTAGAGCCAAGTGTAGCCCAGAAAATTTAACTCAAACTAAGGGGAGAAAGGAAATACATGAAATATAAATATACCCAAACAGACATATAAGGAAATACACTCTCAGGTGCACTTAAACAAAATATCAAAGAATAAATAAACTATTGACCTCCCTTGAATGAGGAAGGGCAGATAAGAGAAAACGATGGGATCAGGATTTCACTGTCTGTTTTAGGCTGTGTGAGCTTTCAAATATGAAAGTGGTACCTAGTCTACAAATTTAAAACGAAACAGAAGGCTTCTAAAATTGTACCTTTCTGAAATGCGGTAAGATGACCATACTTCCAGCAAATGGACAGGAATAAAAGCACAGGGTCAAAAGGCAATGGGCCAGAAAGCAGCCACTCGGATCTGGGATCCCAGAGAGCAGACGGAGCAAGCTATCCCACCAGCCTGGAGTGGGAGCTCAACTCCAAGTGCCTGCTGCGGAGCAAAGGCGGTAGGGAAACAGGGAGCCACTCACCAGGACGCACCCCCGAGACTCAGCACGGGAGTGTGAGGCACCCAAAGGCACCGGCTGAGGGGCAAAACAAAACCGGAATTAAGAGAAGCAACAAGCTGCAAACATGGCAGCCACAATAAAAATGTGTCATATAGTGGTTAGAAGACGAAGGTGAGGAACTCTAGAATACACCAAAAGAAAAGACTGGGAAATAGAAAATGGAGAAGAGACAAAAAGACACTGTCAGAGGGTTTGGGTTTCCTGGTGCTGCTAAAACAAATCACCCAACACTCACTTGAAATAATACAAGCACATTTTTGTAGGTTCCCCCCCCCCAAAAAAAAAATACAAATGGAGCTAAGCCTGGTGGTACAGGCCTGTAATTCCAGCATTCTGGGTAGCTGAAGCAGGAGATCCACAAATTTGAGCCAAACCTGGACTAGATAGATAGACAGATAGATAGATAGATAGATAGATAGATAGATAGATAGATTTATGTCCAGGTGGGGCCACAGTGGTCTAAAATCAAGGTGGCAACAGGACAGCACTGCTCCTGGAAAACCTCAGGAAGCGTCTGTTCTCTGGTTCTTTGCTCTTTCCACTATACAAGCCTACTGAGTTCTTCTCACCCACAATGGTGAATCTCCAACCTTCCTCTTCCACATTGAAAGAACCCTGGTACCAGACTTGGTATACGCAGGCAATCCAGGAATATCCTTTGTGATAAGCTGATGAGCCACTGTGACTCCACTTACCAGGAAAAATAATACAATCACAGCTCCTAAGGGCCTAAGCCATGGACATATTTGAGAGATCAGTATTCTCCCTTACTGAGCCCATGGGACACCTAGCCTGCATTATAATGGAAGTTTGGAAACAAATGTCTATGAATGAAAGACTGATGAAATACACTAGTACATGTATTCAATGAAATGCTAAGTAACTGCTTAAAACAAAAAACCCTGATTCTCTATGGCAATATATCTAAGACCTTTCATTAAGTGAAAAAAGCCAGGAACAGCACGCTATGCTGGTTTTTGAAAGGGAATGAGAAGGGAAAAGCTTTGAAGTATCTATCTGTATACCTGCTTGTGTCTGCATATAAAATCCTTATACAGAAAACTAACAAAAGTGTCTTGGAGTCCCATGTAGAGGAGTCAAGGATGAGTAAGGAACGTTCATTGAGTGTGCTCTTCACATCACTTCAGTTTGAGCCGCCGGAATGTATCACCTATTTTAAAAATTGAATTTAAGAATGAGCAGACATGTTAACTAAACCAGGCACAGAAGACAAGAACTGCAGGATGTTGCTCAAATGCAGATGCTGGAAAAGTGGCTCTCACAAAGACAAAACAAAATGGGGTTACCAGACACCAGGAGACAAGCATGGATACAGGGAGGGAGGGAAGGGTGGGAAAGATAATGGTTACTAAGTCACAGGGAGATAGGAAAAGTCACTACAGTGATGTACTAGATACTTCAAAAAGGCTGGGATCAAGGATTTTGAACTCCTTTGTCACAATGAAATGATAAATATTCAAGGCGATGTATATGTTCCCCTGATTTTTACTTTACAATGTATACATGTATCAAAACATCACATGGCACCCACTATGTATGTAGAAATTTTATGGGCCAATAAATATTTTTACTTTTAAAAACTGAGCATAAGGAAATTTCCAGGCCTAAAAATCAACCCAATGTCTCCTGAGTGCCCAGAACAGTGAATACACATACCCACATGAAGGTATACCCTATAAAAGTCCAGAGCATGGATAATATGAAAGCCTTCAGGAAAAAAAAAAAGATTCCAGATGAACGAACACCTATGACACTGGCCTGACCTATCCACAGCAAGGACCCAAATCCAGATGCCATTCCGCAGTGGGTATTCCTGTCCAAAATCTGTGGAACAACAGCCATCTATCTAGGAGTCTATGACCAATCAGGCTGTCGATCAAAGGTGAGAATTAAGGCATTTTCTGAGATGCAAGGGCTCAAAATACCACATTCCCACGGTCCTTTCGTTATAACTGACTCAAAGGTGCATATTCCCTAAGCAAAGAAGTTACTGCTCACCTACAGCACTCCACATGGTTTGGGGACTTGCTCAGGTTAGAGGTTACTCATGTCTGTAGGGCAGAATCAACAGGACGAAGAGCCAAGTGGCTGTGGTGACCCATTGGCTCTGCCATTTAACCAGCAGGGCAAGGCTACCGTGAGGTGGCACAGAGGGCAGTGTCCAGCCCAGGCCTCACCTGGCGGGGATGGTTTCAGACACTGTCTGGCTTCTACCCTTGCCATCCGCCTCTTCCCCCAGGCCTCGCTGCCTTCGGTTCCGTAACAGGCAGGCTTTTTCTAAGCAGCTGACAGCATGGAGCATGAACAAACAAGAGACCCTAGGAGAACTCTGCACAAACGAGGCCCTTGTCATCTCCTCAAAATTACAGATTTCATTCTTTAGTGCTTGGCCCTGGGAGGGATCCGAATTTTGTATTTGATAGGCAGAGCTCACAGTATGCATATATATCCACCTTCCCATTCCTACAACGCTTCTAAACTCCCTCTGTGATTTCACCTCTGTGTTAACTCACACTGGGGCCATCCCAAAGGCTTGCACGTAGGACACCGGTACATTCAGCATGGGAAGTGGTGAGACTCAAGTTCCAGTTATCTATTTTCAGTCTTCCTGCAATTAATGTGTATTCAGGGACTAATTCAGGTTATAACATTCTTTGTTTAAAAATCTGAGGTAAATTCAGCTGTCTCCCATGGTATATATGCATCAAAAGGGCCTTCTGCTGCCAGAATGGTCCTTGAAGCTAGGATGGCGGTCACCTTCTCATCTGAGGCACAAGTCATGGAAGAAGTGGATGGCATCACGTAGCAGTATAAGAACAGCTTCAGTGTCCACTGTAAGCTTCCGCGTGATGAGCCAGCACTATCCTCTGCCCTCCTCAGTCCACTCATGTGGCCCCTGGCCTGTCACTTCATCCTCAACTCTCCACTGACATCTGAGCCATTACCCAATGGGAGCCCATGTCCTAAACCTTTCAAAATCATGAGGGTCATTTGGGTCAGCCTCCACTCAATTTCTGCTGCTACCAATAGCTCTCATGCAGGCTTCCCATGGTCACTGAGACGTCCTGATCGTACAGAAGCAAGGAATGACATGATCAAGAAAAATGATTCGTCATGGAGGCCTCAGGGATGACAATGAGTCACTGAAAGAGTCACCTAGCAACCTGTTCCTGTCTATTCATCTAATGATCCCAGGTTCTCCAGAGAAAGAGAAATTAAAATTACCTGATAGAGCAAAAAGATGAGGATAAACATCACTCTCTTGGTTCTAATACTTCTCCTCTTTGTCATGATTGGAAATTTGAGTAGAAACTAATTTCCCAACCACCAGCCTAAATAATCACCAACTCTACAACTGGCGACAGACATCCTCCCCTCTTGCACACACCCTGCTGTGCAGTGAGTGAAGACTCAGACACATGGAGTGACAAGCGAGCTCAGTGTCAGAGGAGGCCAGTTCTGGGGACAGCAGCAGAATCAGGCCATGGCCACCACTCACGGCCATGATTGCTACATGCAGCGAGGCACGGCAAGCTCACCTGTGTAATGCCCACCTTGCAGGCTGCCGTGGTGGTTGCAAACAGCATACAAGTCATACAGAAAGTCTAGCGGGTAGGTGGTGGGCAGGCAAGCCGGGTGCTTCCAGGAGGGCCAGGGGCCTGGCACTGTCTTGCAGCTGGTGTTCCTCTGGGCCACGTGAGGAGCCATGTCAAGTCCAGACAGCGGGAACCTCACCAGCGTGGACAGCTTGTTCCTCCTCTCCCCCACCTGACAGAACCTTTTGAGGTGGATGATGAGGATGTCAGGCAGTGTCCACAAACTCAGTTTCACCACTCCTTGCTGGAGGACTTTACAATGGGGGCACTTCCACGCATCATCCTGGGCCAGCTGGAAAGGAAGCCGCCAGGATCATGAGGGCCCCACAGCAGACAGACAACCCTTTGCCAGGTAGCCAGCCCCCTTCCCAGCTGGGGGGAACCCCAGGGCAGGACCTGCTCCTCTTTGGTGTAGAACTGAAAACACTCATCCAGGGTACAGCTGTGCTGCTGGTGCACCTGCTGCTGCCGCCGCACACTGTCTGCATCCGGGACCCGCTCTTCCTGGAGGCTCCCAAACAGGCTGCACAGCGGAGAGGACACCGTGGTGCTCAGAGCTTCACCTCCGAGGTTTGCTCTGTCTGTCCTCCCAGCAAGCCCAGCAGAAGGCCCTGGCTGGGTGCAGTTACAGCACCCCACCTATAGGCTCCTGGGAACCTCATGCGTAGACTTCCGTCTCTGCACTGTCTTACTGAAATCATCTGTCTCTCCGTGAGCTCTTCAAGGGACCAAGTCCTGAGCTTATCTGTCTTTGTTTGCCTTGTTCTAGCACAGGCCTGACACCTGACAGGAGATCAAGAAATACTTGCTGCACTGAAAAATGTCCTTTTCCCAAAGTAAGGCTGACATACTCGGTGCCACAGAGGCTGCCAAATACCGTGATGAAGAGTCTGGACTTGCCCCTCACAGCCTGAGTTCAAATCCCAGCTCTGCTACATTCAAGCCACGTGACCATAAGCAACTGCATAACCTCCCTGTGCCTCATTTTCCACCTGAGAAATGCAGACTATAGTAGTCCCTATATTATAGTCCTCACATGGAAGATACAGTGAAGTTCCGATAAATTGCTCAGAGCAAATAAAGTGCTGAGAGCAGTGACGAATGGAACAGGGTGAGGACTACGCAAGCGTTTGCTACTTCTAGCACCACATCACCACAAGCCCTGGGCCAGATAGGCACTGCCTGGTCCATAGAAGGACCAGGATGCTGGGACAGATGAGCAAAGCTCCACCCTGTCATTGCACTCCTGCTGATCTGACAGGAAGGGAAGCCTCTCTCCCTGCTCCCGCCTCCTGCTGCTGCTCACCATTTCGAAGCTATTCTCCAACAACCTAATCCAGAACAAGTACCCCACCCCACCCCACCGTACCCCACCCAGTCCTTCCAAGAATGGTCTTCAACTAAATTAGTCCCAGGTGTCAAGAGATTGCGAACCACAGTGTGCACACTGCCTCACAGTCATGCTGGGAGGAATCCATGTCCAGGGAAGACTTGTGGGGACTGGCAAGCCCTGTCTTGGTGCTGCAGGAGCCCAAGGCTGTGACTCACCGCTCCTTGGCAGTGCTGTCCCATTCCACAGCCAGCTTGATATGCGGTGGGCCTCCAGGTCTCCAGAGGTGCAAAGCTCTGACGAGAGACCAGGAAAGCCTGTCAGGAAACACAGAACCTGCTTCCACCATCCCACAGGGCTCAGCAGTCAGCTTCCAACCACGAGGATGACATTCTAAACGGTAACACTCCAAATTGGCCATAAACCAATGTGAGGTATTTGGCAAAGTCTGCTGAAGGCCTGGTCATAAACCTACCTCTTAACACACCCTTCAAGCCCTTGGGAGGATAGGAGCTCTAAGACTTCTTGGTTACTACAAGGACACAGATGAATTGTCCCCCTTTCATCCCCAATTACCTTCTCAATGTCTAAAGTGCAGTTCCATATAAACATCTCACACAAATACTCAGCACTGAGAAGATGCTAGCTTCCACCAACACATTGTAGAAAGAGAATGTGGATGAGTATAGGACCTAAAACGTTTTCAGTTACTCCATTTGGTTCCTGTTTCTCTAGAAAGGGAGAGGCCCGTCTCAAGATTATGGATTCAGTCAGCTTTGGTTGACCAACCCAGGAAATCAGAGAACCTTCCCGACAATTTTGGGTCTGTGGGAAGAGGAGCAGAAGTGTTGGACAACTGTTGTTCAGAGCAAAATGGCTGAGTAGCCACTGAGCTGGCCCTACAGGTGCTCTGCAGATGCAAAGGGAGAGAGAGCCAGGAGTCAGACATGAGAGATATGGCCACGCTGGCTTTATCCTCCAAAAAGGTTCACAGCCTCCATACAGTGTAGGGCCATGATTCAGTGGTCACATCCTCACTTACTTGAGAGGGAATACTCTCAATGGATTCAGTAGCATGACCTAACAGAATGGGTGGTTGTTGGAACAACTTGGGTTCTATTTGGGGCTTGACATTAACTAGTTGTGTAAGTAGAAGCAAGTGAACTAGTCTCTAGGAAACTTGGTGTCCCCTCATTTCTGAAGTGGCCACAAGAGCACCTCTCTGGATGTGTTAAAAAAAAAAAAGCAGAATGTGTCTCACAAATACGCTGATGCTGGAGAGGTAAGTGATTACAAATAGGGAATCCTGTGAGCAATGTTTGCCTATTCTTTTCAGTGCTGGGGATAGAATTCAGGGCCTTGCACACACTAGGCAAGTACTCTACCACTAAGCTACCCTGCAAAACCACTGTGAACAATTTTATTGATACACAGTCTCAAGGAAGGGCTAGTCAAATAAGAGCACATTCATTCTCTTATTAAACCTGGAACCTCCCCTTACCTGTCAACTGCCCAGTGAGAGAGGGGCAGACTGTCATGAGGGGACAAGTAGCTGCAGGCCAGGGAGAGCCCCACAACCCGGATGGAGAACAGAGACTCCAGATTCTGCCAAAACAAAACAGAGACGGACTATCATGACACCCCTGCTGTGATTAAAGTTAGATGTTTAGGTGCACATAAATTACTCAAAATATAGTCATTTTTAGATAGTGTAATTTGAATATTCCTTTAAGAATTAGAATTTATAATCAAGAGATATAAAGGCTTCATACATGAAGACATGATTTTCTTTTATGAAGATTCACACTCTTTCTATAGATTTAATATCATGTTTAACATGTTAACCATACTCCCCAAAATAATGCTGTATAGATGTGCATCTTAAGTTACTTTCTCATTGCTATGGCAGAATACCCAACATCCACAACTTAAGGCAGTAAAGATTCATTTAGGTCACAGCTGCAGAAGGTCTCACACAGTTGGTTCACAGACAGCCAGTATTGTGGTTTCGATCTGGAATGGGTCCCAAAAGTCTCATGTATTTGAATGTTACAAATTGTCAATGGAACCATGTGCTATTGGGAGATTGGGGCCTAGTCTGGAGGGTGGATTACAGGCATGCAAATTGGACTACAGGCATGTAAATTGTAGTATAGGCATGTAGTAGGGTCTTACTACACTTTCGACACCTGGATCCAGGAGGGGCTGGTCACTGGGAGGAGACCTGGAAGGATATAAGCTGCTTTCTGCCTTCCTTGAGGACTAGTCTCAACTTGCCTTAACTTGGCTTTCTGCTTGTGATGTCGTGAGAAGCTGCCTTCAGCTTTGCCTCTGCCATGTGCTTCCACTGCTGCCCCTGAGTGGACTGTGACCTTCAGAAACTGTGAGTTCAAATAAAGCTTTCTTCCCCTAAATCTGTAGGTGTTGGGTATTAAGCACAGCAATGAAAAACTAATGAAGACAACCAGCAACTGTGGAGGCACATCCCAGAGGCTGGAGGGCTGCTCACCCACTTCAGACAGAAAGCCAAGTGACCGAGGAGTCAAGTTGTGAAGAAGTCAAGTGGGCATCTGGAGACAAGAGGCAAGGCCAGAGCTGTCCCAGGAAGAAACTGTAACAGTGTTTCTTCTTCCTTCTTTTACTCAGTTCAAGCTGCTAGATGGGCTGCCCACACTCAGACTGGGTAAATGGGTACCCCTTCCTTACTTCCTGGCCCACAAGTCAATAACACACACCTGAAAGCTCTGCCCTGGGTGTCCCCCAATCTCAACAGTTGACATAGCCCCTCCAGGTCAAAGCCCAAGCATCTGCCCCTTTGAACCAGGTTCCATCTCCCAACAGCACACAGTTCCACAGTCATCCCACCACATCCAAATACATGAGACTTTTGGGGGACACTCCAGATTCAAACCCTAGCAGTCTATATTTTAAGGCGAGGTCTTGCACTGCAGTACAGGCTGGTCCTGAACTCACTATGGAGCCCAGGCTAGCCACAGACTCACAATTCTCCTGTCTCACCCTCTCCAGTGCTGGGATGACAGGTGGGTGCCACCACACCCAGCTAATCTTTATGTGGTGCTGGAGATTCATCCCAGGGTTTTGCACATGCTAGGCAAGTGCTTTAACCACTGAGCCCCAAATGCAGTATATTTAAATAACAAGTGCTTAACTGGAGCAGCAGATACTGATAGGTTAATAAAAAATATTTAAATTTATTTATTTATTTATTTATTTTTAAGACAGGGTCTTGCTCTGCAGCCCAGGCTGGTCCTGAACTCACTAGGGAGGCTAGGCTGTCCTTGGACTCATGGCAATTCTCCTGCTTCAGCCTCCTAAGTGGTGGATTATCGGTGTGCGCCACCAACCTGGCTTATGTGGTGCTGCGGAAGTGAACCTGAGTACTTTAAACTTATCTTAGTGCTTTCTAAACAAGTGTTTTAACTGATGAGCCATTCCTCCAGCCCCCCTACTTTATTTTAAAATCAATGTCATCACAATGATGCAATTATCTAAAAACAAATTAACATATTTTATAAAATAAATACTTATATATTTCAAAATAGAGACAAAACAAAATCTCACATTAATTTTCATCTAAAATGTACATTTTATTATATTGCAAAATTTTCAAATTGAAGTGAGTCATATCATCAATGCTATGTTTAAATTAGAAGTGTCTCTTAAAACTCAGAATAATCCAATTCAAAAATAAGCAAAGGACTGGCCATATACTTTTCCAAAAAAATACAGATGGCCAATAAGCACATAAAAATTGCCAATATTATTGGTAATTAGAAATGCAAATGAGCATTAAAAATGAATTACATTAAAATGCAAATTAGCTCCTCCACAACAAGGAGTTAGGCATGGGGCACATGCACGTAATTCCAGCAGCAGAGGCTGAAGTAGGAGGATTACAAGTTTGAGGGCTCCCTGAGCTGTACAGCAAGACTCAGTCTCACAAAACAAAACATGACGCACACAATGAGATACCAAGATACACCTAACAGATAAGTTGGAACGTTGGTGGGAATTTAAAATGGTGCAGCTGCTGTGGAAAAAAGTTCGGCAGTTTCTCACACAGTTAACACTGAACTACTATGTCACCCATTCATTCTACTCCTAGGTTCGTATCCAAAGAATTGTACGCAGGGACTTGAACAGATATGTGTAACCAATACTCACAGCAACATTATTCGTAACAGTCAAAAGGTAAGAACAACCCACGTCTCCATCAAAAGATGAGTGGACAAAGGAAATGTGTTAAATGCACACGATGAAATTGCACTAGCTTCAAAAATGAAGAAGTGGGCTGAGGAAGCAGTTCAGTGGCAGAATACACACTAGGCAGGCCCTGGGGTTCCCAGAGCCTTGGACTCATCCCCCAGAACCACATGAAAGCAATAAAGAGTGGAGAGAGAGAGAGAGTAGAGAGAAAAGAGGATAGGAGTGGAAAGGAGAGGAAGACATAGGAAATTCTGGCACATGTTATAACGTGGGTAACCTTGAAAACAGGATGCTTAGTGAACACCAAAGACGTAGAAGGTCAGGTATTCTGTGATTCTTAGCTATGTGGGGTATCCAGAATAGGCAAACGCATAGTTATAACATAAAATACAAGGGACAGAGAAAAGGAGAAAGTGGGGATTGTCTAATGGGTAAAGAGTTTTTATCAATGATGATGAAAAAGTTGGGGGTAGAGATAGCAGTGATGGTTACAAAACATTATTAATTGTCAATGTACACTTAGCAACAGTTAAAATAAATGGATGTAGATTTTACAATAGAAAAAATCCATAGAGACTCTGTTCAAATAAAGAAATTCCATTCTTACAGGCTTTCAATGACAATTTTGGCTACAATCAGAAAAAAATAAAATTTCCTTCCAGGTCAAATAAATAAGGCATCTTTAAATTAATTAGCCAGGTATGGTGGCACACACCTGTATTTCAGGCTACTCAGGAAGCTGAGGCAGAAGGATTCCAAGTTGGAAGCTAGCCTAGGTGGTTGTGGCATTAAAATTATTTTTTTGATGAAATATAGGTTGCTTTATGATAGAAGAAGAAAAGCAAAGCATTAAAATCCCAGAAAAGAGGAATATCCAGCACTTGGGAAGACAGGCTGATCCAAACGAGATTTAGGTTTAGAATTCCTCCTGCTGGGGCAACTATGCAGGGAGAGACAGGACATGAGGTCATTAAGTAAACCAGAACCTGCTGCAGAGGGTTGTTATGGTTTGGATCTATTTAATTTTCCTCCAAGAGCTCATTATAATTGAAAATTGTTTCATAATGAGGCACTTTTAGGAAGTGAAGGAACCTTGAGAAGATGGAGCCTTGTGAGACATCCCATGGCCACTGAAGGGGTCTGTCTCTCCCCCCGCCCCACTTGAACATATGATGACTTTACTCCTGTATACACTCATGCTGTAAGGAGCCACCACCTGACAACCTTACTAGAATTGAGCCTATGGCAGGCACCAGCCTTCGAATTTCCAAAACTGTGAGCTAAGTAAACCTTTTCTCTTTCCAAGTTGGCTTCCTTTAGTATTTCAATGCAATAACAAGAAGCCTGTTATCACAAGGATCTTGAGCATAATGTTCAGGGAGGTTACACATCTACCTGGATTATAATCACATTCTGGTTGATCTAAGTCTTCAAAAAAGAGAAAACCACTAGCTGGAAGCCAACTGACTTTGGGGGCCTTGCCTCTGGGTTCGGCAACAGAAGGGTGTACTTCCTAAAAAGAAGGTTAACTTTGATCTGGAGGACAAAACTTTTCCCTCTGCCACTCCTGAGTCCTACTGTTTGCATAGCAAGATTACCCATCAAGTCACCAACATCTGCATGGGGACAGCTGGCCCTCCCCACACACAGAGAAAGAGTGTTGGACCCACAAACCCAAGTTTACACAGTGACCATAAACTATTTCTACAATGTTAAATCTTTTTTCATAATTCATGAAAGTTAATTCTCTCCAGCAAATTAATCATTTTTAAATAAGAAACTGCACTATCCTCCACTATTGGCTAAGCAGATTCATCTTAGAAACTTCAAAACATGTTTGGTATGCTTTACCTTTTCAGCCCAATTTTGAGAATTCTAAATATATTCTTTTCAAATTACCACATTAAGCCTATATTGAATATAATATTTAAACAATTATGGGTTAACTAGGTGAGTAGCCTGCGTGGCTCACACTATTTGGAAGATATTCCTATAGAAAATCACACCCAGCCATACATTTAGCAATGAATCTATGGGACAGCACCATGGCCAACTTGGAGTTTGCCTGTATTTGAATTTGGCTGTCCCCCCGAAGCCTAGTCAGTTCTTGATACTGAAATGACTATGGAGATACAAAAGCAAAAGTTATATACACATGTAATGAGGTAACAAATAAGGATGGCCGAGATAAATGTCCACATGAAAGTAGTTCTGTCCACTCTCAACGATGAGTAGCACACAGGGTTGGGGATGGCTGAAGCTATTACTAGATATTCTGACCTACTTGTAGAGAAGTCAGCTTCTAACTGGGGCACCCGTGGCAGGCCTGCTCTGTAGTGCAATGAACAAAATCTTGTGGAGACGAAGGTTGGTCCACATGGAATGAAAGTCTTTAACAAAGTGGTATGAACTCTAAAGCCAACATGGTTTTCTTCTGAGTAGAAAAAAACCTGAACTAGGAGGAATTAGCTCTGAATAAGTATGGTGTATCACCCACAGAAAGGCTCTTACTCAGAGACTAGCTAGAGAGGAACAAGGTTTCGATGCCACTGACCTGTCCCTAAGAATTTCAGCATCTTCTGTGCTCTGCAGCCATCAGAACGATTTCTGATATTACAGAAGCTTAAAAAAATGGCTTTTAGGTACGTGAAGATCTATGAATTTGAAATGCCTTTTTAAAATCTGGGACCTGGGAATAAATTAACAAGGTGAAAATAAAAAGGTATTTTCCCTTGAGTTTTAAATCTGTTTCTCAAACAGTAGACAAATTTAATACCCAGACCTTCACATGTGAATATAATCACCAATTTTAATTTCCCTCGGAAATTGTACCTCAAATCTCTTGAAATTTCTGATCTAAATATGCAAGTTACAATTTATTACAGCATTCTAGCCTCTAGGAAAAACTGTGTCATAAATACGCAAAAATTAGAATAACACCATAAATGCTGCTCTTTATTCCAGTGGTGTCTGGAAAATTTAACAGGAAAAACCTCCAGCCATGAAGGGGGCTTTGTAATACCACAAAGATGAAAACATTATTGTTTACTTTCTTGCATATAAGTTTAAGTTGCTCAATGAAACAATGTGAGCATTCTTATTAACCACAAACTCTTCTCTCTCCTCAGCTACTGGTATATCACACCTTTGCAGGGGCCTCACTCCTCATGAGACAGCGGGCCTTACTGAGGATACACTGCTGGAGCTGTGCCCAGGAAATGTTTCTGTCTTCCCTTATCAGGAAAGGTGGTCCAAACCTGGAAATTCAAGGAAACTAGGTCATTTCCAAAATGGAAAACCAACACTACCCAACAGTCATGAGCGTTTTCTGTGGCTCAAAAGTTCCTCTGAATTGCATAAATGGAGCCAAGCACAGCACACAACGGCCAACCACAGAACGTCATCACACTTGGAGATACTGACATTGAAAGCCGGACCCAGAGACGCACAGCTAGACACTGCAAGGCAAACAGGCTCCAAATGATGGTGAGGCTGGTGCACCCACCTCCACACAGAACAGTGAAAGAGGAGAGCACTGGAACCCGAGAAAGCAAGGCAGAGGTGAGCCAGGTGACCTGTCACTTTTGTTTATCAGGCTATTCCCCTTACTGGGAAGGGATTCCATCTTAACCTAAGGAAAACACAGCAGTGGGCGTGTTGTGTTAACCCCAAATGTGCCTGTGTTTGCCAGGTCAGTCCCAACTTTGCCACGGGCACTGCTGGACAAATCACTGATCACCCACTGCTCAGGGTGTGTGAAGATTCCATGGAGTAAGAATGTGAAACTTCTGAGGAAACTTTGCTACAAACAGGAGGTGATGTGTCTGGAGGGTGAAGGGCACTATTCATCCAATGAAGAGATGGATCCTGATGTTTAACTTAGGGGTGGGGAGCCTCCAGCCCCTATACGGCCCACAGAATCATTTGGTTTGGCCTGGCCAAAGCTTCAACAAAGAGAAGCACTGTCAGCTATCACGGTAAGGGAGAGTTAATAAAATGTTTTACGAAATATAGCAGGCTAATTTTTAACTTAGTAATTTTGTATGGCCCTTGAATGGTATCATAAACACATCTAAATGGCTCTTAGCAGAAAAAAGGGCTCCCCAACCCTTAAAACTAATCCTGCATAGTTAAGCACTCAATTTGCTTATTTTTTATTTAAATGATGCTTGTTTAGAGCAAGAACTAAATATACAATCGTGCATATACCTCTAGTTGCACATGGCAAATTTTTCATTTAAGATAAAGTTCCAGAAGTGGAAAGGCAGGACCAAAGTTACACATCCCCAAACTGCCCTCCAGAAAAGCCATCCAGCAGACCAGAAAAGCAAGTGCCCTCTTCCCTGAACAAAGAGCTTGGTCCTGCCCAGAATGGACACTACCAGTTTCCAGCAATTCCTTAGCAACTTGAAAGATTAAGAATTGTCTCTTGATGTTGCAACCAAAATTTCCCTGACCACTAATGATGCTGATGAGTATTTTAACCGATGCATGTATTTCTTTTGCAAACTCACATCTCTGTGGCTCATTTTACTGACAGAGTATTTATTTTATTGGGAGAGAATCCTAGGTTTTACATGATGGATACTTTACCTCACACTTGACATAAATGTTTTCCATCATTCATTCTTCACTGTTTTAATTTGCCTGTAGTTTAAAGTATTAAATATATTTAAAACCTTAGCATTCTTTACAGCTGGCCCTTCCTTCCTTTTATTCCTTCCTTCCTTCATTCTTTCATTCTGTCCTTCCTTCCTTCCTTCCTTTCTTTTTGGAAGGTTCTCTCTATAGTACAGGCAGGTCTTGAACTCACTATGTAGCTCAGGCTGGCCTCAAACTCATGGTAGTCCTCAAACTCAAGGTAGTCCTCCTGCCTCAGCCTCTGGAGTGCTGGGATTACAAGTGTGTGCCACCCCACCTGGCTACATAGCTCATCTTAAGTGTTAAAATAGCCTTCTTCATTCAAAGCCACAGACACACTCCTCTGTCATCTTTTAGTTTATGGTTTCCTTTTCTATATTGCTCTAATTAATTTATGCATGTGAATTTATGATATAAATTAAAAAGTGATTACTTAAAAAGTCAGTTAGCTTGGCCTTACTTATTGGAGAACTCACTCATTCCCTAGAAATATGGCATTTTATCATAAAATACTTAAAGTTACTTTGGCTTATTCTGTTCCACTGATTTATGTTGTATTTAATTTTATATATTTTTTGCCTATATTATAGTACTTTAGCAGCTAAAACTATTGTTTTCATAGAACAATTCCTCTGCTTCCTCTCCCACCTAATATTTTTGGCTGTTCATCATTGCAGATAAATTGTAAAAAACAATTATCAATGTAAACATGTCTTACTGGAATTATTCTATCTTTTCCCTTCCTTCTTTTCACAGTGCTGGAGACTGACCCCAGAGCCTTCGGTATGCTGACCATGAACTCTACTACTAAGCTACAACCTATACCAGAATTTACTTATTTATTTATTTAATTTATTTGAGGTATGGTCTTCTTCCATGGTCCAGACTGGTCCTGAAACTCACTAGTAGCCCAGGCTGACCTCAAACGCATAGCAATCCTCTTGCCTCAGCCTCCCGAGTGCTGGGATTACAGGTGTGCACCACCACACCCAGTTTATGTGGTGCTGGGGAATCAAACTCAGGACCTTGCAGTCGCTGGGAGAGGTCTATAACCACTAGGCTATTCCACTACCCGTTTTTGTTTTTGTTGAGGTTTTATTATATAGTTACTGCCAAGGCTGGCCTTGAACTATAGATGAGATGAGAAGGACGCAACACCACATTGAGCTTTCCCATTTTTTTTTTCTCTTTGGCAGTACTATACGTGAATTGAGCCTAAGACCTTCTCACTGAGCTAAGCCCGCAGTTCTAAATTTTTTTATTGAGACAGGGTCTCACTAAGTCACTTAGTTGCCCAGACTTTTCTTAGTTTCTTTTCAAGCTTGCCCTAATACACAGCTTGCCCTTACAACAGAACATAAATTAGCAGAGGTAAGGGAGATCATAATTGTTCCTACAATTGATAGGAAAGCTCTTATGTTTAATTAAAGATGATATTAGCCACCTGCTTGAGGCAATTATTTCTGATTCTCTTGTTGGGAGAGTTACCCTACTCTCTTGTCCTAGTTTATTAATCTTGGGGATAGATATTTAATTTTAACAAGTTAGAATTTTTCGAGACAGAAACCTAAACACAGGTCTCATCCAGACCCCAGATGTCAGGGGAAAAAGGATGAAGAGACGTACCTGATGGCCTGCTGCCCAGAGCCCACCATGTTGCAGAGAAGGATGATCACTGGGTTCTGGCTGGAAAGAGGCAGGGAGGGCCGCGGACCATTCCGAGCTGCCAGGCACGGGGACATGGGCAGACCTGGCAGATGAGCTGGAGGACAGACAATGGCATTAACGGAGCTCCTCGCGTGGCTTTTAGCCTGGGCCTTTCTAGTCCTCTTTTCCTCTGAGCAACTAATCACAATCAGTGGAGGGACACAGGGGCTTTCATGGAGCAGATAAAAAGACTTGTTGACCACATGCCATCAGTCACCTGGCACACAAAGACCATACACATGGTAGTGAGTTTGCCATGATGCTCAGCCAACAATTTTTAAATAAGGGAAGAGGTTTAACTAACTCAAATCCATCTGAAAAATCCTCCAAAACGATTTTGATTGTTTCTCAGCCTTCATGAGAGGGGCCCCAGAGCACCCACCATCTTAGAACAGCAACATAAACACTACGAAGAGAAAGGGAGTGACCTGATTACTCCCTATCTCCGATCAGTTCTGAAATTTTTATATTTAAGGTTAGATAAATATGGCCCATGAATATGAGTAGCAGACTTGTTTCACTGGATCAGTCAACGTACTGTCTCATCATCTCAGAGAACATACAACATCTTGTTCCCCTGGCCTGCTCCTTAGGCTGTTTGTGGAGAGGAAGCCAGGACGCAGGATCCGTGTAGGGCACAGCAGTTGCTCCTTATCAGACGCAGACATACTTCAGATCTTTCCATAAATGCTTGAAATCTCAGAAAGTACCGAGTACCAAACTCTCTCTACAAATGACATACAATGTTTTTTCGCCATACATCTGTAACCTAAGTTAAAGGCTACCCTATAAATCAGGCGAAGTAAGAAATTAACAACAATAACAAAATAGGACAAATATAATAATGTACTGTAAAAGTTATTGAAAACTTATGAGTTATGTGGCTGGAGATGTAGTTCAGTGAGAGAGCCATTGCTCAGCATATACAAGGCCCTGAATTTGATCCCAAATAAAAAACAAACAAAAAATTTATGAATTGTTACTTCTGAAATTCTTCTATTTAATATTTTCAGACCATGACTGACCATGAATAACTGAAACTATAGAAGAAAAACACAGATAAGGGTGAGGGCTATAACTGTCACATGAACACAGCACCCTTTATATTTTAGTCTTCTAGACTGGCTAAATGGACCAAAAAATAAAATAATGACAATTTAAGACAGAAACTGACCATGTTAGCCAGTGTGAGGGGTTTTAGGGGGGGAAAAAGCCTTAGGAAATGCAACTATCAACAAAAGCCATTTACTAACCTCCCTGGCCACCTACTGTTCAATTTTTGTTCAAGCAAAGAATCCCAAGAATCCTGAAAACAAAGCACCTACACTAATCAGTGACTCTCAAAGTGTGGTCCCTGAAATGACATTGCTTGGGAATTTGCTACATGAGCAAGTGCTCAGGCCCCACCTCTACCCTTCTGAATAAATAATTCTGGGGGATAGGACCCAGAAATTTGTTTCAACAAGCCCTTCAGATGATTCCAATGTTCACCAAGGTTTTAAGAAGCTCAGCACACACTAAATCATTTTTAATATCAAACATTAATGAGCTATCTGTAAACCAATTTGCAGAGAAAATACACCCGATAATTCTGAATGCTAAAATTGAAGATATTATGTCTTAAAACCTAAAGAGGACTGTTTTAAACCTGTAACTCATCGTACCCAAACAAAACTATACAAAGCATTATTTTACCTGAGCGTGTCCCCTGGCCAGCAGATAGAGGGACTTGAAAGGCATACACGTTATCTCCCTCTCCAATGATATTCAAGTCATCTTCATCAAAGAAAGACCGCTGGAATCCATTGGGATACAGTTCAACCAAGATCACCTGGAATGAGAAGGAACATTTTCTTCTTGATTTCTAAGAGAGAACCTAACAGAAAACAAATAAAACTGACTGACAGCCTGAAAAGTCCTTTTTATCCTTTCCTTCCAAGTGGTTACACATTTTAAATAAAAACCAAAAAGTATAACAATTAGATTGGTTGTAAACATTTTAACTGCAACCAAATAAAAAATTGAAAATTTTAAGTTTTATACCCATGTAAATATATGAAAAATTAAAATTAGGCAAAACCCTCTATAAATAAACCTAAAGTGATTGTTTATCACTTACTGAACCCCACTGAGAGAACTTTTAAATAGTGTTGTTAATCTTTTTCACATTATGTCAGATGAAAAATGTTTATGGAACACAGATAAATAGAGGATGGTTTTATATTGGAGGAACAGGGTGGTTATTTGGGAGGCTTGTCTTACCCAGACCCAACTCTGCTGTTCCATGGCTGAAGGAATCAGTATCTCAACTTATGTAATTCATAAAATCCAGTTGAGACACATTAGCTAGTAAATTCTCTTGTAAAAAATATATTTCAAGTTTTTTTAATTAGAAGGAAAATTTGATTTGTAATAAAAAAGACCATGATTAAAATGATAAAAGTTGGTAAATGTAAACATACACTGACTCATAAAACAGTAATAACTATTATAACTTCTACAAAGGGGGAAGGGAATAAGTACTATGATACTAAAAAATATCTATTTATAATACCTAAATCAAAAACATAAGAGAAATTAGAGCATATCAAGATCTTTGTGTTGAGATTAACAATATGCTTCATTAATTATGCATGTTGATATTTAAATAAGAAACAAAAAAATGCCTATGTCCCAAATCAAGACACAGAATAAGCAAGGTTGCTCAATTGAAAGAAAAGCATTAAAGGAGTAGATGGGATTCAAAAGGCAGGAAAAATAGGGCAAATAAAAAAATATAAAATGAAGTGGTAGGAATATACCTAAACATATCTATGATCATAGATGATATACATGGGATTCAACTACCAGTTAAAGCATCAAAATGGATTTCAATTCCAGCCAAAATGTTCACCCTACACTAACATTCCCAGAAATTTCCATCTCCCTGAACAGTTGTATTCCTATTGTTCAAATTCCGCTTCTCTCACATCTTCTCCCTTTTTATCATTTTTATTGCCATTTTCCCTAAATGTCTGTTTCTTTCACTCTTTCCTTCCACAAACAAATGGGACCCCTTAGTGTACTAAATAAAGCAAGATGCATCTTTTTCTCCCTTTTGCAGTTCCTCATTTTAATACTACAGGGCCCAGCACTCTGAGTGACTGAAGCAGAGGGATCACAACTTCAAGGTTAGCCTAGGCAATTTACAAGACCCTGTCTCAAAACAAAAATTTTAAAAAAGGCTGGAGATGTAACTCAGTATGAAGGCCTTAGGTTCAATCCTCATTACTGAAAAAAGGAAGGAAGGAAAAAAGAATGGAAGAGAGAAAGAAGAAAGAAAGAAAAAACAACCTACAGGGAATGACGGAGGTGACAGAGATTGCTTGGATTGGGGCACGAAGGAGCTGTGGTGTTGGAAAGGCTCAGGAACCACAGTGGGCTACAGAGATGTTGACATGGATAAAAGGCAAGACACCACCTTAAGATGTGCACGCTGTATTATTATACTGATTAAAAAGGTAATTACACATATTTTTAATAAAAGACCCATGAAGTAGTCAGAGAAGCATAAAATTTTCATTTTACACGTAAATAAGCAATCACTTATAAGATCCGAAGTCAGACCGCTAGAGGGTAAATGAATCACAGAACCCCATTCTGATCCTCCTCCTCTTGGCTACACTGCAGTCACTGCCAGCACCGCCATCCCTCATGTCACAGGAGTCTCTCCAGCGAGCCCACCAACCCTTCCGTACCAAGACTCTGAAGAACAGAACAAAAGAACACGGCCACCCACCGCCCCGTATCTCTCTCATATCACATGTCCTCAGTTCTCTCAGTAGCTTTCAGCTTATGTTCTCAGGAAGAGAAAACACTGACCAGCAGCACAGGGTCTAAAATCAAACCACCTGTTTTCTACCCTGGCTCAGCCACTTCCTAGCTGTATGACTTTCGGCAGGTCATTTTACACTTGGAACTTCTTTTTCCTCACTAGCACATGAATGTAATTGCAATAACTACTTTGCAGAGGGGCTGTGATCAATCAGTAGAGAAGAACACTAGGTTAGCTGCCGACAGAACAACTCCCGTCATGATCAGCACGTCTTCTTGGAAGGCAGGTGTCCTAGTGATTGTCCTGCATGATGCAGGCGGACGTCAAGGCCCAGTCACCTCAGACACCAGAAACTATGAATCAGACAGAAACCTATCAGTCGTGCTGGAGTCATGTGGGGGCCGCCCAGTCAGCCCGGGCAGCTGGCTTGTCCCCCAGGGCCCAGGGCCCAGTGTGATCCCAGCCCACCTCATCCGGGCGCACTCCTCCTTCCTCCGCGGCCATCTTCCTCAGGGCCGCCACTGTGCTTAGGATCGGAACGGCCAGGCCAACCCGCAGAAACTGCTGGCTCAAGGAGGGGAACACCAAGGTGACGCTCAAGAACCTGGAAAACACAAAGGAGCGGCATCCCTAAAGCACCAACACAAAGCTTCACCAACACAACACAACGGACAATGGCTATCCAGTTAGCGTAAGCTCTGCCTCCTGGCTGGCTCCCTGTACTTCAGGTACCGGGAAGCAGTAGAGAGGCAAACCTCCTGAAGTGCTCTTCCAGCGTTAAAAATAAGAAGCTGCTTGATTAAGAATCACTGCATGGATCTCTGATCTCTCTAGAGTCTTATCGCCTAAAGGATTCCATTAGGCAAAAACAAACTATGAAGTTGGAAAAATAAAGCTTCCAAGCTGCTTCTTCAAGTACAAGTCAATTCTAACGGTGATTCTCTCCTTTTCTTCATGAAAAATTCCCTTGGAAATCTCCGCTATTCTTCCAGGCCACTGCTGTTCCTTCTGTTTCATGCTTTACCGTAATAATTGTCCACACCACACAGCTAGCAAAGTAGAGCTAGGTTTTGAACCTGGGCAATCTGCCCCAGAATCAGGGGTCTTACCCAAGTAAGGGTTTGGTCACGCCTATCACTACACGCTGTTTTCAGGGCCGCTTCTGAGCCTTCATGAGGCTTCCTGAGGCAGGTGGCCTGGCCTGTTTCTAGCTTTTATGCACCAGAGCCCACCACACCTTCACCAACCCTGAAATGCTTTTTTAGAAAATTTTCCTCTTTATTTGTTCCTTTGGGAGATCATCTTCTCACTCTTTTAGGAAGGGTCGCCCTCTGTAACCCAGGCTGAAACTCCTGCCTCAGTCACCTGAGTGCCAAGATTATACGTGTCTGCTGCCATACCTGGCTTCCCGCACTTTCTCAAAGAAGAGAAAGGATTCTGAAATAAAGCAAGATAAAGGAGACAAATTTGCTCTAAATTGCCCCTATCTGGCTACTGTGCCTATATTAGCTCCCAAGTAGGCCAAAGATTGACCCCTGACAACAGAAGTCCAGTCACAAATCCTTCCTCAGTTAAAGAAAGGACTTGGCTGTTTCACATTCAATAACTCAAAGTCGCCTTGCTACAAGGTGGCATCTAGACAAGAGCAAAACAGTAAAAACTGGAAAGTGCAAGGTGAGAAGGGTCCCAGCAACTGTGGCATTCACATACCTCGTCTGGCGCAAGGGGATGGGAAGGGACACGCACAGGAAAGGATCAAAGGTGTTGCTCTGCTTAAGGCAGTGGGGACATGTCAAGGAAGATCTGTGAGGACAAAGAACAGAAATGAAGGTGTCACCACATGTAAACAGTTGGGCGGTCCCCTGAAAGTTAAATATAGAATTACTACACTTCATGCCTGCTCCCAGAGATTCAGATCTTGGGTATGCACCCAGGAGAACGGAAAACAAGCTCTTCAGCTACCACTTGCACATGAATGTTCGTAGCAGCTCAATCCAAAAGAGCCAACATGCAGGAATCACCCAACTATCCATTGACAGATCAACGGGCAAATGAAATGTATACCCATCTGCAGTGTGGAATGCAACTCAGCCATAAAAAGGAACAGAGTCCAGACACAATGTGGAAGAAACTTGCAAACTAAATGTTTAGTAAGACCCCAGGCACAAAAGGCCAGAGAAATACTTAAAAGAAATACCCAAATAGGTAAAAATCATAAAGACAGAAAGCATGCTAGTGATTGCCAAGGCCAGGGAAAGGGAGGAGTGTCACAGCTTACTAAGTACCAGGTTCTTTCTCTGGGTGATAAAAACACTTAGAAAATAGGAAGTGGCAGTGATGGCTGCACAGCACCATGAAGGCACAGGCTCCCGAAGGGTACTTTTTTTTTTTTTTGTCGTGCTAAGATCACACCCGGGATCTGGCACTCACAGGCAAGCACTACCACTGAGTCACACTCCAGCCCTGAACTGCACGTTTCTTAAATGGATAATTTCGCTGGGCACAGTGATGTGCGCCTGCAGCCACAGCTACCCAGGAGTCTGAGGCAGAAGGAGTGCTTGAACTCGCGAGTTCGAGGCCAGCATGGGTACATAGCAAGACTCCATTTGAAAAAAGGAAAAATAAATGAAAAAGAAAAGAAAAAAGTGGACTGCAAAAAAAGTTAAATGGTTAATTTTTATGTTACAGGACTCTTACTATAAAAAAAAGTTGAGGAAGAAGGCTGAATCACACGTAATAGTGCACAGAGTATAAAAGTGTGCCATTATCCCTCCAGACAGAAAGTGTGCCAGCTCCCAAGCCGAGGGGGCCACGCCACCACCTCTCCCTCAGGTTCTCCACCTCCCTGTCTCCCGGGGCCCTGCAGGCACATCCAGGCTCTGCCCACAGCGATCCTATTTCAAAGGAAGTAAGGAGGTGCTCACGCATCAGAACTGAAAGCTTCCCGGTGATTCTAATGTCCCCAGGTGGAGAACCACTAACTGCACCTGCCCTCCTTACGGTGCAGATGAAGCCACATACACAGAGCTCAGACAAGAGCAGGGAAAAGCAAGTGCAGACACTGAAATAGCACTTGCTAGGAGGACGGAGGACCGGTCACAGCCGTTGGACGGAGCACCCATTTACTACTCAGTGTCACACCCACCTTACAGAAAACTGAAGCACAGAGAGCTTAAGTTATTTAGCAAAGCACACAGCTCTCCAATACCAAAGTGCGACTCAGTTTCCACAGTACACGCGCACCACCAGTCACGCAGTGTCTAGTATCTAAAGCGAGCAAGGTGCTGCGTGCTGCTTGTTTCCCAGTGTCTGTGTTCACAATTTCCAATCTCTCAGGTCTTTTTTAACACTCCCATAGTTCAACGCGGACCTCTGAAAGTGAAGCCTAACTTCCATCCTCCCCACGGTGCTCCAGTTTCACTTCCCAAGTTGCATAATGCACTAGATTCTTCCAAGACAGAAGGGATTCCTGCACACTGGGCTACTCTCCAAGCTGCGTCCACTTCCTTGGGGATACAGAACGATATGCCGCTGGGAGCTGGCCTCTGTGGTCCAGGCCCTCACTGACTACAGGGTAAGTCAGCAAGGAAACGGCGCCAGGGTGGATCATCAGGACAATATAGGCGTACTAGTCCTCCTTGGTTGGTTTTCCGCTGAGCAGACGAAATAGGAATCAACCCAGACAAGCAAGAATGTGAAGAGCGCTACCCCAGGGGAACCTGGGAAGCCGTCCTCGCTAGTCTGTTAAGACTGTGAAATGGGGGGGCTGGAGGAATGGCACAGCAGTTAAAACACTTGCCTAGTAAGTTCAAAACCCAGAATTCAATTCCCCAGCACCACATAAGCCAGGCATGGTGGCACACGCTCATAATCCCAGCACTGGGAAGGCTGAGGCAGGAAGACTGCTGTGTGTCTAAGGCCAACGTGGGCTACATAGTGAGTTCAGGACCAGCCTGGGCTCAGAGCGAGACCCTGTTCATTTGCTTTGCAATGGATGAAACCCAGGGCCTCACCCAATCACTGGGCAACCCCCTGTATTTTACATTTGACTCCAATCGTGGCCTCTGATACACGTTACCTTGGGAGAGTCAGGGAAGTGTTCTGACCTCAGCCAGCGCCAGCCCCTGGGGACCTGGCACCTGTGTGGTGGCCCCCCCCCCCCCCCCCGCGCCGTTTCTCTCCCATGCCCCACACACCTTCACTCATCACACAACTAGGTATAAAATTAGCCTGGAGGGTATATTTTTGTCTTTGGGCAAATTCCAAATCCCATTTCATATTTATGCAAACAAATGAAAAAAAAAGATTTTTGTTGACTTCTTCATTTTTTTAGCTAACTAAAACCAAGCCAGGTTGCATTTTTTTTTTTTTTTTTTTTTGTAGACGACTTTAAATTGGCTCAAGGATGTGACCTTTAGTTTGAGCCCCAAATCTATGTCAGGTTGTGAGAGATGTGTGTGGTTAAGAGGAAAACAGAATGGGCTAACTTGACTGACTTATCTGCTTACTTTGTGGGCTGGGACCTATCAGAAACATCCAGAAGCAGGCATTACAAAACTCCTTGGCATCTCAACCTAATCAAATTGACAATCAACACTGACCTTCACAGAAAGTGAACCATTTTCAAACTCTACTACAAAGAGGGTTGGAAATACACCTGCTTCTCAAAAGTTGGGGAATAAGGATAGAGTGGGACAGCTTCACACAGAAAACTGTGTCACCTGTGTACCCCACACGTGGCCCGAGAGGGCCTTTCCTCCTCACCATCCTTCTAGAGCATTTGCCACCCTGTCCTTCTGTCCCAAGGTACTCAATGGAGAAGGGACAACAGATTGGGCCACTGCTCTTCAATGGCCAGGACCCCATCTCCTGACAACATTTATTCTCCTTGTCAATCACTTTGGTTATTAAACTAACCTGCCAGTCAGCTGTTACAAAAACTCAGTACTGTTACTTGCCTCCCATTGATAGTAAATGCTGCACACTGACCCCATACATTCTGTCACTCTGCCCCTTAACTGCTACAAAAGACACACACATACCTCAGACCTGGCCAAACTGACCTGCTCCCTGGACAGTGAGTCAATGTCTCTGTAGACAAGAAGCAGTCTAACAACACATTAGCACAAGTTCACCTTTCTAAGACCTACTCCAATGAACCCTTTATAAATAGACTTTGCCTAAGACTTTTTAGGAATAAATGCTATGACTGACATGAAGAATCTGGAACATATACCCATACCCAAATACACTCACCCACCATCAGTCAGTACTCTAACACAACAATCCTCAGTTATTAAGCCTGCAGACATCATCATCATATGGAATAATGACATTTTTCTACAGTCTATAACCCCCAGCACAATATTAATATTCTCTCTTTTCTCCTCAAACCAAAGTCAAAAATTCACCCCCTTAAAAAGGGTTTGGGGCAAGGGTTTGTGCAGCCCAGTGGCAGAACACTTGCCCATCAAGTGTGAGGCCTTGGCTTCCACACCTTGTACCGCCAAAAAAAAAAAAATAAATAAATAAATAAATAAAAAGAAAGGAGGGCTTCAGTAAAGATGAGAATCTTAGTGAAGAGAGGCCTGTGCATTAACCAATAATTCCATATCCATCCCCAATGTCATAAAGAAGGCTAGTCCCACCCCTGGCAGGCTGCCGTAGAACACCACTTCCCAGACCTCCAAAACGCTGGTGTTGGTGGGATCCCTATTGACAGTCTTTCTTCTTTCTAGACTCTCAGGAATAAAGCAGGTTATTTTTGGCTGTCACCAGCATGTTTTTAGCACAAATACTTTGCTCTTACTCATTATGCGATAGGGAAAAAAAATCTACTCAAAAGGCACTGCTATCGGTTGAGGATTTAGCTCCATGGTAGAGCACTCGCCTAGCAAGTGCAAGGCGTGGGTTCGGTTCTCAGCACTCCCTCCCCCATCTCTCCAAATGCAAAGCAAAGGACTGCTGGTCGTTAATATCTAGTCAGCTCAAATATCTGTGCCTCCAGAACCCCTCCACTCCTCACTCACCCCACACCAAGTCAGCACCGGCAACGTGACTTCAGTCATCCTCACACAGCAGTAATAACTCTGTAAAAACCCTGAAGTGCCCCTAGATTCTCCTCAATTCTTCTGCCCCACACCCCAAGCCCACCAGCAAGTCCCTGTGATTCTACATCATACAGACTAATAACATTTTCCCTATCATCCCCACCTTGTCTCCCCTCATCCTCCATAACAGGGTCATCCCTTAAATTGAGGGGCAGACCACACCCTGCTTTAACTCTGCAGTGGCTTCCTGTGTCCTTTGACTGAAAACCCACTCTTGGGCTGAACCTCTGCCGGCCAGGTCCCCGCCCACCCCTCCAGGGACCCTCTTGCCTTCTTACACTTAGTGGCCTCCTTGATCTTTTGACCTTTCCTTCCTTGACCGGTCCCGCCCATAGAATGCATGTGCTCTTTCCTCTGCCTGGCACATCTAACTCCTAATTATTCAAATATGGGCTCCAGGGCACTCAGTGCTTGGTTTTCCTGACTACCTTACATAGGGTTGGCCCCTCCTGAGATACTCTGTACCATTCACTGAGCACTGGCACCAGCTGCCTGCTAACATGCATGTTGTTTAACACTCTTTCCAACAAAATGAGCTCCATGAGAACAGGGAATGGGTGTGGCTCATGGAATCTGGAAGAGAAGCTGGCACACAGCAGGCCACGAAGAGCATCAGGAGAACCAGTAAGGACAGTTTCCTGGCTACCAGACCCACCACTGCCGCACATACCAAAACCCATGGATGCCCAAGTCCCAAAATGTAAAATGGTATAGGACTTGCGCATAACCTATGCAAATCCTTCCAAGTACTTTGAAGCCATTTCCAGATTTCTTACAACACACACTACACTATAAATGCTGTGTAGAGTCACTATACTTCCCAGGCACAGTGGCATACTTCAGTAATCCAGGAAATGAAGCTCCACCTCCTGTCAGATCTGCAGATCTAATATGGCAGGAGGCAGAGCTTCCCTCATCTGTCCCAGTCCTCTCAAGGACACAGACCATTACCCAAGCGCATCAAGGGGTTAAGAACCCCTGCCTGTAATCCCAGCACTCTGGGAGGCCGAGACAAGAGAATCACACGTTCAAACCCAGTCTAGGCAAATTAACAAAACCCTGTCTCAAAATCCAAATCAAAATGGACTGGGAATGTAGCTCAGAGTGAAGTTGCTGGGCTTGGTCCCTAGTACCACACAAACACAAAGAGTTGTTATACTGTATTATTTAGGGAATAATGACCAGAAAATCTGTATATATTCAATACAAATGCAATTTTTAATAATATTTTTGATCCATAATCTAGATATGAAAGAAATAATTGGCTGTATGTTTAATATTTCTTGCTCATGGGCCAGGAGTTAAGCCTCTCATGGTCACTACTGGATTGAGCAAAAGAGCAGAAACTTGAATCTTTGACAGAAGAAAAAGAAGAACACATAAGTGGACACAAGAAGCTAGAGAAAACAAAGTGAGCAGAGACTGAGGGCACAAAGCACTCACGAAAGCGACCCCTCCCCACTCCAAGCACGCCATCCCCCGAGGGTCCCCCTTTCCCCTCCTTCTAGAATCAGGCATGGGGAAAGTCCAACCTGCATGCCAAATGGTCCCACCAGGCCAAGTCAGCTATCACGTTAAAAGTTAATTAAATGTTTTACCAAATACAGTGGCTAATTTTTAACTTGGAAATGTTATACGGCCTGGGAATGATGTCATAATATCCAAATTGTCTTTGACAAAAAAAAAAGGCTCCCACCCCATTCTAGATTTCTAGATGCTGTTTGTCTTTCTCTATTTTTCTTTTCCTCCGCGTCTTTACTCCTGTTGCCTTAGAAACCCAAGGACAAGCACAGTCGCCAGTGAGCAGGAGTCGTGGCTAGGAGCTTAAAAGGCCAGTGGCCAGGAATCTAGGCCTTCGTCCCTGCACGCCTCCTGAGCATCAGCACATCTCCTGGGCATGAGGGGGCACAGTGACGGAAGCCAGGCTTACTCATGAGAGATGGTCTCTCCTGGAAACAGGCCCAGCAGCAAGGGCAGGGATGGAGGAGCCTCGCAGCAGCACTGGCTGCTGCCACAGGGCCCTCTCACCTCGGAAGGCAGAGCATGAAAGAACTTCTCACATTCCCCGATTGTCCTGCTGCAGCAGAAAGCCGCTCCACTCGGGCTGGGGGCCAGCAAGGTGCATCAGGGGCTCTCTGCCCCTCCCCAGCCCCAATCCCCTCAGAGACAGCGATCGCATCCTACTTGCGCTATCAGTGATTCCTCAATCTGATTTCCCCCATCAGGGTGATTTCCGGGCAATGCTAAGTGCTCGCTCTGGTCAACCACAAAAAAAGAAAATCCCTAAAAGGGAGCTAAGCAAATAGCTAGAAGATGGAGATTCTAGAAGACTGGTTAAGGTCACCTGGCTTCAAGGAAAGGAAGCCCAAGAAGAAAGTGCTAGGAAAGGACCCGCAGAGTGAAGGAAACGGCAGCTAGTCAGGAGCACTGCCCCAACGACTGCATGCAGCATCCTCAGGAGGGCCCTGCGGGGCAGCACAGCTGGGGAGCCCTGCCCAGCCTGCGCGGGGCTCCACACAGGCTGGGCATGGGGAGGGCACACCTGGAGTCCGAGTATTTGAGAGGCTGAGGCAGGAAGACTGCTGTGCTACGTAATGAGATCAGGACCAGCCCGGATTACAAAATGAGACCCTGTAGAAAAAAAAATCCCGAAACAAGTTTTGTTAAGTTCTGGTATCCACGGGGGGTAGGAGGGGAAAGAAAGCCCAGCTGCTGTACCACAAAAAGCCAGAGAAAGCACATGGCCACGCGGCTGCAGAATGCAGAGCGAGGCTCTGTCACACCTTGGAGAAATCACCGTGGCTTGGGCCCAGCTCTGCCTCTGATCCGTATCCTCCCCTAAAGCCCCACCTGCAACAAGCCTGGCACTCACGCCAGTGATCCCAGCACCCCAGGAGGCTGAGGCAGGCGGGTCCCAAGTTCAAGCCCAGTCTGGGCAACTCAGCAAAGGCGTCTCAAAATAAATGAGACAGACCACTGAGGGAGGCACGTCAGGGCAACCGAGACACTCTGAAAGAGGACTCCTAGAGCGGCAAGGGCAAGAACCGCAAGCTCAGGGTGTCCCAAGTGACGGGGCCTCTGACAGGGACTCAAGACAATGTGTTTTCACCGCAGCACATTTTAAAAATTCAAAGTCATATTTTTAGATCATACCTCATACATAAAATCTATGTATTTATATCTCATATAAAGTATACAATACAATATATAACATAATTTGTAGTATATAAACAAATATAACAATATATTACAGATATTATATACTATATTTATATGGTCCATTATTATTTTTAAATATTCTTTAATTGTGGTATTGGGGATTGAGTCCAGAATCCAGTACATGCCAGACAAGTGCTTCATGACACAGCTGTTTTCCTAGTCCTATTTTGCATAATATAAATATGCCCACATTTATACATGCATTAATACAGTCTATATTTAGCCCTTTACAAGTGTGTTTAGGAGGTAAGTGCTGCGATCTGGGAGGTGTGAATTTTTTTTTTTGTTTTAGTACTGAGGATTGAATACAGAGCTTTCTTCCCTGAAGAAGGTGTAGCAGGGTTTTTTTATTCCTTCCTTTGATTATTTCAAGCTGCCTTACTTCCTGTCCCTCAAGTCAATAACACACACCTGAGAACTCTGCATTGGGTGTCCCCAATCTAAACAAGTTGACACAGCCCTTCCAGGTCAAACCCCAAGCATATGCGCCTTCCATCCAGGCCCCATCTCCCAATACCACATGGTTCCACAGTATCCCACAGAATTCACATACATGAGGCCTTTGGGGGATACTCCACATCTAAATCACAGCACTGAACTACAACCATAGCCCATTTTAAAATTTTGATTTTAAGTTGCCCAAGCTAGGGTTGAACATGGAGTCCTCCTGCCCCAGCTTCTCAAAGTATTAGGACCACAGGCCTGTGCCACCAGGCCCAGCTACATCACAGAAACTAAAATTATATATAAATAGTATGTATGGAATCTAAAGAAGTTGATCTCAGGGAAGTTGACAGTAGCATGGTGGTCATCAGAAGCCAGGGAGAGTGGGGTGTGAGGGGGAGGAAGATGAAGACAAGGTGACCAATGGGTACCGAGCTACCGCTAGATAGGGTTAAGATTTTCAGGTGCTTGGGACAACTACAGATAATTCCCTACTTGCATTTCAAAAAGCTAGAAGCAAGGAAATTGAAAGTGTTCACCATAAAGGAATAATAAATGTTTGAGGAGACAGATATGTTTCCTGAGACTTAAACACTGCCCAAGGTTTACATACATGTGCCAAAAACATGACACAGCATACTCTTTTAATAATTATACTTTCTATGTATCGGAAAAAATGTTTTATAAAGCTTAAACATTGATTTTTTGAAAACACATACATACAGACAGACACGCAAGTGCGTGCGCGCGCGCACACACACACACACACACACAGACACACACACACACACACGCAAGCATCCCACTTAAAGGGGGCTCTCTGTAATCAAGTGAGTAAGGTGGGTCCATGGGATGGTACTGACCCTTTAGAGCTTTTTGAAAGGCATACCTCCTCTGAGAAGCCCAAGGGGACTTCTGACTTCTCCTCTCTGACCTGTCACTGCAGTAAGTGCCTTCACTAAACATTATAATAATAGGTGAAAAATGACTCTGCCTTGTGTGCATCCCTGAACTTTCATACAGAAATGCACAAAGTCAGAACATGCTTTTTGAAGTCAACAGCTATGTAATTCTATTTATTTTTATGCCCTCCCTAGTGCTGGGAACTCTTGCTCTCAGAATGACTTGTTCAGCTGGGCTCTCTGACCATAAAGGGCTACAGGAAGGTGTCCCTGGCTTCACAGTGGTTCTGTGTCCCAGCTGTTGTCACCTTCCTCTTCTTCAGAGTTGCCCTCCCTTCCCTCCTCTCAAGGGGAGACAGAGGCTTAAAAAACAGGAAGACGGGAAAGAAGAAACACTGAAAAAATCAGAGACAATAGAAGCAAGGGACTGGAATTTGTGACAGGAGAGTTTAGGGTGTTCACAGGTTTTACTGTTGTGTAGATTTGGGGACAATGGCAGTGAAAAAGCGGTGACCACAATCAAGACCACTGAGCCCTTGACTGAGACGCTCCAAGTGCATCTGGTGTTACCTGTACTGGGCTTGAAAGTGGCTCTGCACGAAGCTCTGGCCTAGGGAAAGCGGAGCAGACGATGGCGGGGGGTTCTCAGAGCCTCTGCTGGCTTCAGGGAGCAGCTGCACAGAAAAAGAAAAAAATCAACATTAGAACCCCTGTCTTCCCGGACATCATGTGAATGCTTCCAGGCTACAGGACTCCGCGATATCTTGACCTTTCAGGACTGTCCTTACCACCACCATGTGCCACACTTCCTGAGAAAGAGAACATATGCCCACGGAAGGGTCAAAGCCCAAGCGCGAACCTCCACACGTGCTCACCTCTACTCCCAGCCTGTCCTCTTCTGGGGACACACATCCCGTTGTTATCTGCTCCAATCTGCTCCGGCCTCCCTGACTGGACGCCTCTTGTTCGGTCCCTTTAGATGGGCACCCATCACCGCAGCTGCTTCCCACCCAAAGCTTCTGCCTTCCCCCCACTAAACTGATCATGTCTACCCTTTCCCACGAGCCAGGTCTCACGTCATTATATATTGTCTTTTGCAGACAAAGCAGACTTTAACTTTTACAATTTGGAGCCGAGGGCATAGCTTGGTCGTTAAGTGCTTGCTTAGCAGGAACAAGGCCCTGAGTTTGATGCCCCAGCATCACATAAACTGGGCAGGGTGGTGCATGCCTCGCCCAGCACTGAGGAGGCTGCAGCAGGAAGATTGCCATGAGCTCAAGGCCAGTCTGGGCTACATAGTGAGTTCAGGGCCAAACTGGACCACAAAGTGAGACCCTGTGTCACTAACAAAAAACATAACAACCCTTAAAATCTGATGCCTAAACTTCCTTCATTTCCACATGTATCAGTTGTGCTATGTGCCTCTCTGCAACCATTTCTGTCTGCTTCCTACAGCTCCTGCAGCAAGTCATCACAAACTGGTGGCCTCAAACAATAAAAGATTATTTTCTCAGTTCTTGTGACCAGATGTCCCAACTCAGCATTGAACTCAAGGTGTTGGCAGGGCCACACTGCCTCCAGAGACTCTAGGGAAGACCCTGCCCTCTGCCTCTTCCAGTTTCTCATTGCCTATGACTGTATCTCTTCCATCTCCAAGGCCAGCATCCCTAAACCCGTCTCTGCTCTGTCCACATCATCTTTTCCTGTGTGTAGCCAATCTCCCTCCACTTCTTTTATAATAACTGGTATTGCATTAATGGCCCATCTGGATAATCCAGGTTAATTATTGCCATTGCAAGATCCTTAGCTTTAACCAGACCTGGTAGCACGGACTTGTATTCTCAGCAGTCTGTAGGCTGAGCCAGGAAGATTGCAATTTGGAGTGCAGCCAACTTTAGTGATTTAATGAGATTCTGTCTCAAAATCAAAACCAAGAGATGGGCTGGTCATGCAGCTCAGTGTGAAGGCCCTGGACTGAATCCCCAGTAACCCCAACTCAAAATAAAAGCCTTAATTTCATCACATGAGCAAAGTCTTTATCATAGATTAGAACATCTACAGGATACAGAAAGTTGGATCTGACAGCTCTGGGATCACTTCTTTTGCTATTCACCCTCAGCTCAGGCCTGCCCACTGCCACCAGCCTCCCGTGGATTCCTACGATTGACGATACAAACTCTTTCTGTTTTCCAGCTTCTCTATGTGTAGTCTTCCCCCATTGCCTATTCTCTCCCAACATGGGACTCAAGTATTTAACAAGGACCTGCTGTGCAAAATTCCTGCCTGCAAAAGGTCCATTCCTGAGAACAAACCCAGAATAAAAGCCACTCACTCAGCACATAAAGCTATTTAGCTAGGGAAAAAAAAAGATCCAAAAATTCATATGGAAACAGAAGAGACTCAGAATAGCCAAAACATGGACCACAGAGTGAGACCTCCTCTCAAAATAAATAAAAAAAAGAATGGCCAAAACAATCTTAACAAACCAAAAGCAGGAGGCATCGCAACATCAGATGGCAAATTATATTACAAAGCAGCAGTGATAAAAAAAAAAATCACATGGTATTGGCACACACAGACAGGTGGATGAATGGAACAGAACTGAGGATGCAGTACTTTCGTTCATCTGATCTTTGAAAAAGGGGCCGGAAGCATCCACTGGAGTAATGACAACCTCTTTAACAAAAGATGTTGAGAAAACTGGTTAGCCACATGTAAGAGGCTGAAACCAGACCCTTGAGATTGTCATGCTTAGCAAAATGAATCAGACATGGAAGGTTAAGTAGCATATGGTTTCCCTAATATGAAATAACCAAACCGTTAAAAAAAAAATGAGAGAGAAATAGAAAGTAAGAAGACAGCCTTTATGGTGAGGGAAAGGGGACATGGTGGGGAGGGGCTGAGAGGCTCGGTAGGGGCAAGGGTTGTGATATGTAAATAATAAAATAAAAATAAAGCTATTTAGTAAAAGATTGAATTGTCTATATGAATATTCGCGTAAGTGACACATAAAAAATCTCCACATTTCTCAACTTTTTCATTATTACTTCATTACTTCTTTCAAGGAGCTTTGTTTTTTTAATTTTTATTTTTTAGTGGTGAAGATTCAATCAAGGACCTCGCCCTGGGCTACATCCCCAGTCTTTTTTTTTTTTTTTTTTAGACAGGGTCTAGCTCTGTAGTACAGTCCACACTGGTCCTGAACTCACTATGTAACCCAGGATGGCCTCGAACTCATGGCAATCCCCCTGCCTCAGCTTCCCCAGTGTTGGGATTACACACATGAGCCACCCAACCCAACTAATTTTTATGTGATGCTAGGGGATCAAACCTAGGGCCTTACACTTGCTAGGCAAGTGCTCTATCTACTGGGATATGTCCTAGGCCCTCCAGTTCATTTCTGTTAATTTTTTTAGACAAAGTTTCACTAACTTGCTCAGGCTGGGCTGGCATTTTCTATCCTTCTGCCTCAGACTCCCAAAATGCTGGGATTGCCAGCAAGTGCATGTGCCACCACACCCAGTGTCAAGGGGTCTTCTTAAAAAAAATTTTTTTTGAGACAGGGTACCACTCTGTGATCCAGGCCAGTCCTGAACTCACTATATAGCTCAGGCTGGCCTCTGACAGAAATCCTCCTGCCTCAGCCTCTCCAGTGCTAGGAATATAGGCATATATAGGAATATAACCATCATGTCCAGTTGAGAACTCTAACCACTGAGAAATTCCCCAGCCCATGACAATTTTTCTTAGTCACACCTACCCATGGAACTGTAGTATCACAGATATACTGTATGTGTCTACTTATCTCCTAGACCCAATGTTTGATACTTTGGGGTCAGCTTAGTGGCCAGCTCCTCTAATCTGAAACATATCCTCTTGGAGGGAGGAAGGAGGCTCATGACACTCAGGATGTAAACAACTCACAGGTGAAAGTCACCAGAGTCACAAAGAACCTTCCCAGGGATATAGAAGCAGTAAACATTTGTCAAAAGAAGATTCTTTTACCAAGCAGGTGCCTACAAGTCCTGCAGTGATCCAGAGACACTCTACTAGTACTGAAGCTGTCTGCAGGTCTCGCAGACAGCTCCAGGGTTGCAGCTTCTGTGAGTCATCACCTATGTGGGGGTGGGCTTTTCAGTGATATAGCTGCCTTCAATTCATCCATGCTCAGGTTTGTAACCCCGATAAACTCACTGGTTCACCAAGTTGGACTTTGGTATAATCGTTACTTTGGTCTGTCAGTTGTGCCTTATTAGGTAGATAGAAGTCTGTGTATATCTTCCAAGAGAACTTTTACTCAACAGAGTGCTCAGTGTTTCTGTGATCTCATACCCACTCTGCAATCCAGAATGAAATCTCTGTAATCTTTCATTCATCTAAGAATGAAAACATTCATTGCAACAAAGACACCCAGGTGCAATGATATAGGCCTACAATCCCAGTTCCCTAAGAAGCTGAGGCAGAAGAATCACAAGTTCAAGCCCAGACTGGGCTATTAAGTGACTTAGAGAGACCCTGTCTTGACACCGATTTTCAATAGGAAGGAGCGGGGCTGGGAATGTAGGTAGCTCAGTGTGAAGGCCTTGGGTTCAGTCCCAAGGAGAAGGAGGAGAAGGCAGATGTATGGACAGTGAGGGGCGGGTAGGTGGAATTTTAGGTCAGCGATGAAAGCTTTAAGCAGAGACTGAAGCAAGGCAAAAGAAAGGTGTGTGTCAATGGAGTACTACTCAGCCATAAAGAAAGCGAAATTTAAGTCATTTGTAGGAAAATTGATACACCTTGAGACCATTATGCTTAGCAAAACGAATCAGACACAGGGGTTAAATATCACATGGCTTCTCTAATAGGAGAAAACCAAACCACAAAAAAGTAAAAGAGCAAAGGAAGAGAGAGACGGAAGAAAGTAAGAAGATAGGCTTTGTGGAGAAGTAAAGGGGATGTGTGGAGAGGGGAGGGGGTGGAAGGAGCAAGGGAAGTAAAAACGATCAAGATGTGATATGTAAGTGCACCAATTTCTCAAGCTGATTGTTACTATTCTGTATCACAAGTGCATACTCATAAAAGAATAAAAAAGGAATGTGTGTGAATCATCTGTGTTCAGTGTTCGTCAAAGATCATCAAAAATGTAAGATGAGGAAAAAAAAGATAAAGAGTGGATGGAAGGATAGCCAGATGGGGAAATATGTGATTAAGCTAATCTAGTAAGACGTCAGTTACAGATTCTAGGAGTTAGATGGGCGTGTTCACTGAATAATTGAACATTTTCACACTTAAATTTTTTCATAATAAAATACTGAGGCAAATAACCGACAAGCCCTGGGGGTGTCCAGCCTTATTTGTCCCAATATTTCACTGTGCCAATTTGAGTGGAATGCAAGGTGCACAAACAGAAGTAGAAAACAGGGCTAGGGAGCAGATGTGGTTTCTTGCTAGGTGGGGCCTTCGAAGTCTAGGTGAAGACACTGTCCGTGCTGCAGTGAACAGCTTAGAACCAGGGTCGGCAACAGGCCCAGGAGTCACACTTTTGGGTTCAAATCCCTGCACTGAGACATGTCTGCGAGAGTTACTCAATCTAAGCTAGTTAAATAAATGACTCTTTATTTGCCTTGTTGTTTCTCTTAGTCCACTTGCTGTTGCTATAACGAAATCCCCAAGACTGGTTGGAGGAACGGCTCAGCAGTTAAAGTCCGTGCCTAGCAAGTGCTAAGGCAAGCACTAATTACCCGAGTTCAATTCCCCAGTATCACATAAGCCGGGCATGGTGGCACATGACTATAATCCCAGCACTCTGGAGGCTGAGGCAGAACTGCCATGAATCCAAGGCCAGCCTGGGCTCTGTAGTGAGTTCAAGATCAGCCTGGGCTATGGAGTGAGACCCTGTCTCACAAAACACAAGGCAGTAACAACAATAACAACAAAGAAAATTAATTAACCAAGACCGGTTGATTGATAAAGAATGGAGGTTTGTTTAGCTTACTGTTCTGGTGCTGGAGAAGACTGAAAGTATCTGATGATGGATTCCTGGCTATATCCTCACAGGGTCAGGGCATCTCATACAAAGAGAAAGGGAGGAAGGGGAGGGGGAGAGCGCCCCTTTACTCACTCAGGTCTTTTCCTTCCTGTTCTTATAAAGCCACTAATGCTTCTATGGGCCCTTATTCTGGTGATCTCATCTAACCCCAACTACTTCCTAAAGTCCTATCTTCAAGTCTATTAACCTACAAATAAGGTTTCCTGGATATGAACTTTTGGGGGACACATTAAAACTATAGCAGTTTTCCAACAAATAAGGGGATCATGAACATACCTGATAGGCATGTTTTAAAGATCTAAAATATACATAACTTAGAAGTGAGTGCCTGGCTCAGTGAGTGCTGGACAGATGGTGGTGTTACGCAACGGGGTATAACCAACGGTTCTCAACCCCAGTGGTGGCTGCATGCTTCGTAGATGCTTTAACTTGACAGGGGAAGCGGATACGTCTGGAGGTTAGGACACAGACTGGAAGGGTAAGACAGAGACTAGTTGACCTGCAGGAGCAAGAAGCCACGAAGACAGCAAGAGACCTAGCAAGGGCCATGAAGATGAAAGGAAAGGGTGGAATCGGCTTCTACTAATATGTTCATAGCTCAATCTCAGCACCTGACCTGGGAGCAGACAGGAAGAAGGAAGGAGAAGCAGCTGGCCTCAGACCACAACTTCAAGGTTCTGATCTGGTGCCAACAAGAGTTTCATCAACAGAAGCGGGAAAGTCAAAAGGAGAAGGAGTCTTGAGAAGGACTTGCCAAGTTTGAGTGTGACTCGATGCCACCCAGGCAGGGACATCTAACTGCAAAGAGATGAAGGTGCTTGGAGGAGTAAGCCTGGACATAGACAGCGGGACACTCCACCTGCCGAGACTCGCTCGTCCTCTGTGGTGGGAGCAGTCCTCTTAAGACACTGAATCTAGTCCCTGGGTGGAATGGGCTTTTTCCTTTGGGTCCCACACACCCTGACCAGGTGACAGACCCATGACCCACAATCCACGGAGGAGACTTCTCTGCCCTGGTTGTGGATCATGAGTGAAGTGGCCAGAAAGCTGAAGCACTGACTCAGGCAGCCGTGCGCAAGCCACACAGGTGAGAAGCCTCCGCCATTGCTCTCGCCCTGGGAGCTCCTCATTCGAGACTGTTCCACACCTGGTACTTCATCCCCCCCTCAATGCCATGTGGTCCCCCTGGCCTTCTCCAAGGTGCGCTTCCGTGTCAGCTAAAGATTGCCTCTGTCACTTGCAACCAAAGAACTCAGGGTGGCTTAGGAGACTTCTGCAGGGGTGGCCATGAGTGGGATCCCTCAGGAAGGAGATACAGAAAGAACGTCCTGAACAAGGCCAGATGACAGGCAACAGGACGTCATTATGACTAAATGCAAAGTCAGACAAGCACAGCTTCACTCTGCTAAACTAAGTGACCCTGGATATCTCTCAAAGCTTTGTCCTATTCCTGAAAAGCATAGTGTCCCCACAATATCATGGAGCTATCATGCAAATTAAGGGATGACACGGATGCTGGGTCTGGTGGTTCATGCCTATAATCCCAGCAGTCTGGGAGGGTGAGGCAGGAGAAGCTCAAGTTCAAATCCAGCCTGGGAAACTCAGCAATTCAGCAAGACCCTGTTTCAAAATCAAACATTTTAAAAAAATGGGCTGAGCAGGCAGCTCAGTGTGAAAGCCCAAGGTTAAATTCCTACTACCCCCTGCCAAGAAAAATAAGACATTGGTCTTTTGCCTGGCACACAGTGGGTGCTTAATACATACTGGCTTGCTCATCCTCTCCTCAGCTTCATCCTTTTCCTTTATTCTATTTTCCTGGAAAACAAACAGCCAAAAAGATTGCTTATGTCTTCGTGTTTATAGGGTAGTAAAAATATACCCTTTTCACAGGATGAAAATATTTGAGCATTGTTAAAGTAATGGGAAAGAAAGTGGTCCTTATGTCTCCTCGTCCAGATACAAATAAATCTAGCTGTGTGGCTTTCCTATGTTCTCAAAACAGAAATAACTTCAAAATAAAAAATTGCCCGACTTCCACAGAGGACGGAAGCTTTCCAACTTGGGAAGCGAAAATGAAGCTCCAGGCCCAATCATCACAGAAGCCCTGCTCGCCAATTTCAAACGGGTGCAGCGCCATGGGCAGCCCAGTCTCCTGTATGCACATTTCAGGGCAGGTTTTGCCCTGATCCCAAGAGAGAGAAAAGGATATTTTGGAGTTTCATCAGGTCAAAGTAAGGGCTGGGTAAGCTCCTGTCTAACCAATAGCCATACCCCGATCTTGCCAGGGGAATGTCATACTCCCAACACACTGGGCTCGCCAAGGGACAGAAAACAGCTGAGACAGCAAGGACAGTTGATGAGAGGAGCGAGGCATCTGGGATCCAGCTAGCCCAGCAGGCAGAGGCTTGGTGGCACCTAGGAGTCTAGATTTTGTTCTGAACATGAAGGAAAGATACTGGCGTGATATAAGCAGGAGGATATATCATTTGATGTCCTTTCTAAAGAGACCTGGCTGCGGTGTGGGGAGTAATGTTGTAGAGCATAAAAGTCAGTCACAGGGGCTAGGAATGCTCAGTGGTAGAACACTTGTGCAGCATGCACGAGGCCCTGGGTTCAATCCCCAACAACTCATTAAGGAAGGGGTAAGGGGGCTGAGAGGCTGGAGGAATGGCACATTGGTTAAAGTATTTTGCCTTGCAAGCTTGAGAACCTGAGTCCCCAACACCACATAAAGCTGGGCATGGTTGTGCACACCTGTAATCACAGCACTCAGGAGGCTGACACAGGAGGATTTCCAGGAGTTCAAGGCCAGCCTGGGCTACATAGTGAGTTCAGGACCAGCCTGGGCTACAGACAGATACCCTGTCTCCAAAAAGGGTGGGGGACAGTGCTGGGGTTGCAGCTCAGCGGTTAGAGTGCTTGCTAACAAGCACAAGGCTCTGGGTTGAATTCCTCCGAAGTAGGAATACTACCAGGAGTTGGAGGCCAGTCTGGGCTAGATAGTGAGCTCAGGATTAGTCTGGACCTGTCTCAAAAAAAAAAAAAAAAAAAAAAAAAAAGTTAGAAGACTAATTGTGGTTGCTTTTATTTAGGGATTGAAATTATTTTTTTAAAAAAAGGCATTGTTGGCAGGTTCTCCTGGTTTAAATAATCTCAATGTCATCTTTTTTTTAAAGCCACTGGTGTGAAGAATAGCTCAGAGGTTAAAAGCACTTGCCTAGCAAGCTGAATTCCTTGAGTTTGATTTCCCACCACCACATAAGCTGGACATGATAGCACATGCTTATAATCCCAACACTTGGAAGGCTGAGGCAGTAGGACTGCCATGTGTTCAAGGCCAGCCTGGGCTACATAGTGAGTTCAGAACCAGCCTGGATTACACAGCAGAACCCTGTTTCAAAAAAAGAAAGAAAGAAAGAAAGAAAAGTTTTGGAGGTGGCACCACAGTTAGGAGTAAAGGGTCCAAGGCAGTGATTTACCACTGAGGTGGGGGGACGGGAACTGTGTCCCTCAGTGGACATCAGGAAATGTCTGGAGACATTTTCCATGACCACAACTGGTAACGACTATCGGTATCTACAGAGGAGAAGGATAGTACTAACACTGCAACAGGCAACACAACCTTCCCAGCACACAATTATCTTTTTAAAGTGACAAAAGGGGCCTGGGGGCCCTGGCATATGCCTGTAATCTGATAGTCACTCAAGAGGCTGAGGCAGGAGCATGGAACACTTAAGATCAGCCTGAACTGTGTGGCAAGTTGCAGGCCAACAGTCCCATTTCAGAAAGAGAAAGAGAAGAGAAACAGATACACAGCTGCATTTGCTGGATTTAGGTCCTGGTCTCTCACTTACTATGTAATTCGTGGCAAATTATTATACTTAACCTTTTGTGATCTCCTCCATTCTTATGCCCAATGACTTTTCCTGCTACCAAGGGACAGAAGAGAAAAAAGTGAAGGGCAATTAGGTAGTGGGTGCTATAGTTTGGATCTGGAGTGTCCCCAAGTCCCAAGTGTATAAGGCTTAGTGCTCAGCTTGATGCTAGGGAGGGGAAGGGAGTGCGACCTTTTGGGGGACAGGGGGAGGGTGGCTAGTCGAGATCTAGGTCATTGAGGGTGTGCCCCTGAAGACATTTTGGGAATCCAGCTCATTCCTATCTCTCTCACTTTCTGGCTGCCGTGAGGTGAGCAGCTTGTCCCATTTATGTGTTCCAAAGCTATGATGTGATGCATTACCACAAGACCCAAAGTAACAGGTTCACCAATCATGAACTGGACTCCAAAACTGTGAGCCAAAATAAACCTTTCCTCATTATAAATTGGCTGTCTCGTGTATGTTGTTACAGTAATGGGACCCTGATACAGCTGCCTAACTCACCTCCTTCCTAGGAAAGAAGAACTCCCTGGCCACAAAGAAAGGAGGGCAAGACGTGTTTCCCATACAGCAGCAGAAAAAGGAACCACCTGTCCTTCAGTAGGTAACTAAGAAGGTATGAATTGCTCATAAGTGAACAGATGGATCCAGGTTCAACTCTAGTTCCACCAAGTAAAGGGTGATTCATTCTACGGAACTTAACTGAGATCTCCCCTAACTACAGAATACGGCTTATCCTTATAAATATTAAAGCATGATAACAATTTAATTCAAAAGTTTATCTAGTATCTGTATGTACCAGGTAATAAAGCAAGTCAAGAATGCACCAAGTTAGCCGGCATGGTGGAACACACCTGTAATCATAGGACTCTGGGCAGCTGGAGATAGGTGGATTAAAAGTTCAAGCTCAACCTGGGCAATCTGGAACCTTGGCAAGAACTTGTCTCAATATAAAAAATAAAAAATAAGCTGGAGATTTAGCTCAGTGCAAAGGCTCTGGGTTCAACAACCACTACCAAAAAAAATTAAAAAGTATCAAATTAGATGCCTGGCTCAGAAGAAACATTCAAAGATAAAGAGACAATTTATAGAATGTACATACATAACACACATACACACACAGTTTCAAACTTCAAAATGTGCCCATTATACTTAGGGAGTGCATAGAGAACATGTATTTACCTGCGCAGCACTCTACTCTTTGGGGGAAGCAAGTGATTCTGACTCTAGGCCCATGTTCACCCTGCACACCTGTGACCCCGGTGTGTTCACTCAGAATATTCCATTCACTGGGCCCAGTGGCACAGGCCTATAATCCCAGCACTCTGAGAGGCTGACATGGGAGGATTGCAAGTTTGAGCCCAGCCTGGGCAACTTAGTGACTTAGTGAGATCCTGTCTCAAAATAAAAACTAAAAAATGGGCTGGGGATGTGCCTCAGTGTGAAGGACCTGGGTTTGATCTCTAGTACCACAAAAACAAAACTACAGCAACCTCAAAAACCAGAGTATTCTATCGTGCTAGCCAAGTGCCCAGGAACAGACATGTAAACCAAGCTGGAAAAGCCAGATTCTGCCCTGGAATGCCAGCCTTAAAAGACCATGTGAGCACCAAGAAGGCTTCTTGCTAACACGTGGGCAGAGCCAGAAGGAGAGGGATGCCCAGGGACAGGAGACAGAATCAAGAGCAAGGCATCCTAACCTGGGTCCCGGAAGCTGGCTTTACCTGGAGCTACTTTAGTTCTTAGACTTGCAGATTATGAAAACCAACAAATTTCCCTTTAAGTCAGATCAAGTTTCTGTCACAACTAAGAGGTCTGAATAGGACTGACAGAACACTACTGCAAAGAAAAGAAAAATCAACGAAAGCCCTGTCCCCACAGTGTGTACTTTCTCTGGGCTTTGTATCATTTGCCACGAAGAGACATTGTGTAGCTCTGTTACTCAGCCGCCACCTTGACTGGAAGTCCTGTATCATTTGCATGTTAGCAGAACTACCTGAATAATTCTTTAAAAATAGACTTTTTAAAGACAGATCATCTTAGACTAGAACCCTTACTCTGTTCATTCTTTTAGCTGTGTGGCTTCCAGAAAGTTATCCAACTTCTCTGATTCCTGGTGATGGGCTCCTTTTCCTAAAGTTGCACACTGACATTTTAAAAGAGAAAGAATCAGAAAGAAAAGAGCTGGTTCTGTCAGCATGTTCAAGGAATAAAAGCCCAAACTTCCCAGAAGATACACTCCAAGAAAGTCAGGAAGGAATGCAAAGCTGGCAGTTCAAGGACCTGACTGTTTGCCAAGGCTTTTTTTTTTTTAACTTTATTCTTCAGAGGGGTAAGAATCAAGTTTCAGATTTATTTTTTAAAACAAAACAAAATGGATAAAGCAGCCCTCAGATCTGTACCTCGACTGGTCACGAGATACACCAAAAGTATGTATTGACTACTTTCCAGAGCTTACAAAATACCTTTTTAAACTGCAGCAGATTATTTACAGACATTGTTATAATAACTTCGCTTGGGGCTAGAGACGGAGCTCAGTGGCTAGGGTGCTTGCCCGGCATGTGCAAAGCCCTGGGTTCATTCCCCCAGTGCTATATAAAAATTAGCTGCGTGTGGTGACACACACACAGGAGGAGTGCTGGGAGTCAGAGGACAGCCTGGGCCTCACAGTGAGTTTATAACCAACTTGGACTACAGAGCCAGACCTTTGCTTGTTCATGATACAACTTCATTCACTTCACTTAAGTGAATACACCACTTAATAGCAGGCGTATTAATTAACTGTAGCTATGATAAGTTATTATAATCTTTGCCTCCTCCCAAAAGTCTGGGATAATGTCAAAATCAGAAATGCTAAAAGCCCAGTAAAAAACCCATCCACCCTGCATCCTGAGAAAGAAGTTTAAGAACTGCTGCTCTGTGGTGTACCACAGGAAAGCAAAGGAAGAAATACTACCATCAGAAAATAAATAATCATAATCAGTGTGGCCACAGATAGCCAGTTTAATGTGTAAGACTATAGACAGAAAGAAACAGATTCTAAATTATGAATTCTATTCCCTATGGCACTGGGAATGCTATGACAAGGTGGTGTTTTAAACTTAAAAGTTGGATTTCCTTCCTTCAGGAGATAAATCAGTGTTTCCAAGGCAGGTGGAGAAGGAAAGTTCCTCCACCCTGTCCCAGAGGCTTCAATGTGCACCCCTCCCCACCCCCACGTCCTCCAAGGCAGGATACGCAGAATAGAGACCTCCAGGGAGGGGCAACAAGAAGGATGAATTGACGGCCCCACCCTCAGCCAGCAACAGACTCTAACTTGTCAACACCCCTTCAGCAGATTGTTTAGTAAACTCCATCAAAAGCTGCTGTTTCTCTGTGATTCTCCCTCCCCTCTGGCCCATTTTATGAAGGGCTCTTTCGTGGGCAGTCAAGGGAGGTGAGCTGTTTTGAAGAATATTCTCTGCTGTCTTCTTCAAAGCTAGCTTTGAATATAAATCCTTTCTCCTGTTTACCAGAATAATGTCCTCCTCTAATATGGCACTGCAGAGGGCATAAGGCCCTATACATATGACTAAGGACAGCCGGTAACTGGGTCAGGAAGGGTAAGAAATGCTGCAACAGAAGGAAATAGCTCCTCTGAAACAAACAAAAGCTTAAAAGAAAGCAGGGAACCACACGGTGCATACAGTAACCTTATACAGGAATCAAAGGAATTGAGTAATGATACAAAGGAAAAAAAAAAAAAACCAGAAAATCCAATCCAATACATTCCATTGAGAGGGACCAACCTTCTCAGACCCCACCCCTCGGGATGAGCCCTCCAAGTCCTCATGGACACGGTCCAGCAGCCAGAGCAGGAATTCCAGGGCATCATGCTGGGAATTGCCTTGGAACTGGGAGCCATATTTGGAAACAGCATTCTGAAGGGAAATAAAACAGAGGTCATTTTAGCCATTGATACAACCAACCAAAGAGAGGTGCTACCACTAAGCACCAAGCTGCCTAGTGGTCACCATTCAGTCTTGACCTGGGATGACAACATCCATATGACCTGGAGACAAATGTCCTTTGCTGCCATTAACTTGCACTCAAATGGCCGGAGGGCCTTTTTCCTAGTTTTCAGAAGGCCTACCGATATGCCCCATCCCATAAAAATCAACAGGGCTGTCTGTTGAATATGTCGATGCTGACGACTTACCGTCTGTACTCCTGAAGCTCTGGTCCTTAGATGGCTGGGTCTCCCACTCCCCAGGGATCTGGCCCCACACCCACACTCTTCCATCACCCCACACGTGACCAGCCTTCATTCCCCACTCTCTCTCCCTCTAAGAATCTGTTCACACCAACAGCTCCCACGCTGCCTTCTTTGGCAGTGACCGTACCTACTGCAAAGCTGTCTACTTAAACTACAATGTATGTAGCTCCTTTACTGCCGCTTTCAAATATGGATGAAAAATTAAAGAATTTAAAGGTCTTTTTCTGTGGCTAGATCAGAAATGGTTGAGCCAGCGCCCGTGTCACCCACATGCCGGGAAGGGGGAGTGGGGGGGGGGTACAGCAAGGCACAAAGCAGACAAGATGCCCTGCTCTTGGAAGCCTTACACTCTGCCCCTTTTGCACTGTCTTGTTAAACTTGGTAATAGCTTTGTCGTTTCTGGGTAACTGCATATTCTATGGATATGCATATTCATGGACGGACACACAATTTTTTAAAAAGAATTCAAAATATAAAAAAAAGCACAGTAACGGAAGGTCTTCCTTCTGCCTAGTCTCCACCCCTCCTTCCCCTCCCCAGTGGTGGGCCACTCTCAGCAGGTCCCTGAGCATCTTTCCAGGGATTTTTGCTATGCATGTGTAAGTAAGCATGTGAGCAACTAAGTGTAAACACATTTCCATTTGTGAGTACACACGTTCACAGGCACCAGCCGCCACGGTTGTGTGTCCCTCTGTCAGACTGCACAGCTAGGCCTCCAGCTTTGCCCCAGGCAGGTTCTCTGCTTACAACTGCCAAAAGGACCAATCCCGATGAAGACAGGCACCAACCAGGACAATCCTCATGACTGTCACTCCCACCAAATCAACTGCGGTTTTTTTTTTTTCCTACATCCCAGTATCAACATTTTCTTCTGGATGAGGGAGGAACTAGCCTTCTAAACTCAGAATCTCAAATCAACCCTGGCTCTGAACGAGCTCTCCGAATGTCTCTGCCTTTCCCTAGATTGAGTCCTACTCCCACTGGTGGGTTCACCACAACTCAGACCAATACCTACCTAGAGAGAAGCCCACTCCAAGGATCCGCCCCCTGCCAACCTGCAGCACTCAGGAAAGACTAGATCAATGTTCCTGCAGCCCCACTGGATGCTCTCATCCTTCCCTACTCTTCTGCTCAAGAGCAAATAGCCAAGCCCCTACTCTGGTCTGGCCCCAATCCATTCCATGGCTTTCCCTTGTCTCCTGCCTGTTTCAAAGCTCCAAAGACTCATGCCACTTGGCACACGCTCCTGCTTCTGCAGCCTGTTTACTTCTGTTCCTCTTTTCATGTAAAATCCTACCCCTCTCCCCAACTAACCATGATAATCCCGTTAAGACTGATCCTCTTCACCTGAGCCTGTCCACACTGCCACCCTACCTCTTCAGCAAGTACCCAACAACACAACTCCAGACAGGACAAGACCTTAAAGTGTTCCTCTATATAAACATAGTAATTCCACTTTGGGGGACTTGGTGGAAGGAAATGAGACCCGTAAGCAAGGACAGCTCCGTATACATAGTTATTTTGAAGAAAACTTACAGCACACTTTTATTAGATGGCCTTAAAAATTATGACTGAGGAAACAATAAAGAGGAAAAATGGTCCTGTAGCAAAACAACATAAATCTCCGCTGGGAGTAGAGTTTGAGCCCAGACCCTTCACATGGAGCTATAACCTCAACCCAAGTTTTTATTTTTTTATTTTGAGACAGGGCTAGTTTGCTACGTTGCCCAGGATAGGCTAAAGTTTGCGATCCTCCTGCCTCAGCTTCCCAGAGTACTGAGATTATAGGTTTATTGCACTGGGCTCAGCTTGGGGGTATAGTTCAGCCATGGAGCATTTGCTTAGCATGTATAAGGCCCTAAGTTTCAATTGCTAACATCAAAAAAGAAAAAAAGTAGAAAAATGTTATTTTATAAATATGTATTGACAGACAAAAGGTCTGAAAATACATGGTAAAATGGTAAAAAAAAGGCTATCTATCATAGAACAATAGGGTCATGGGCAACATTTTTCATTTTTATTTGTACATTCCAATTTTTACAGTGAATTTTATTATCAATTGATTGACTGATTGCAGTAAAAATAACTGAATACAAGGCCTTCACTCTAACCTAAATCCCCAAGCCCAATTCTTATTGTGAGATAAGGTCTTGTTAAGCCACTAAGCTGCTCAGGCTGAGCTCAAATTTGTGATCCTCCTGCCTCAGCCTCCTAATGCTGGGATGGAAAGCCCTGAGCCCCTGGACCCAGGTAACATTTCTCATTATTATTATTAATTACAAAGTTTTTATGAAACACTTTCCAGTTTTTTTTTTTTTATAACCAAACTGCTGATTCCTTTCAAAGACCTTCATTAAAATAAGCAGCAATATTTGGTCTTTCTAACCCATGCGTGCATTTTCTTTCTGAACACTGGTAATTCTTAACATATTTCTTATTCAAAGTATTCTTAGTTATTTTGTTTTTGTTTTTATTCTCAAGAATTAAATCTAATTTTATAGACTCTAAATTAGTTTTGCTTTTGACTTTCTATCTTGTTTCTTACTCCATGATTGATAACATTAATTCTAAAATATGGACTTCTGGAACCATTTAAGCAATTTTCTGGTATTTCTTCCCTCTCTCTCCATTTCATCTCTTACTGTTTCATTCAGAACTCCCAAAATATAAGGAAGAAGAAAGAATCCTTATTTTTTTAAAAGCAGTGCCTCTGGTACATCACTGTAGATCTAAAATTGATCTTAAGCACAGAAGTTAAAAGACATTCCAGATGGCTGAAATCCTTAATATAACCAGAGAAAAACTACAAGTACGTAAAATCGAATTTTATCTAAAGACAGGCCATAAAAAAATATAAGGTTTCCAGTACTGGAGTAGAGGATTGCAAGAGACAGTCTGGAGAAAATACGTGTAGCAAATCTGGCAAGGGTTGAGGAACTTACAGGGATTTTTAGAAACATTAAGGCCATGTCTCCCAGGAAGAGACAATTTCAAGAGCAACCTCAAGAAACATGTAAAAAATCTTGACTTTGCTTGTGATCAATGACATACAAAAAACATGTTATTTCCTTTTTTAAATAAATTAATAGTGGTGACTATAATTAATAATGTATTCTATACTTGAAAATTACAAAGAGAATAGACCTTAAATATTCTCACCACAAAAAAGATATGTTAGGTTATTCAATGTCAATTAACTCGAGTCAACTATTTCACCTTGTATACACATTATATCAAACATCATGATACCTACTATTAATGCACAGATAGACTTTTTAAATGTATTCATTATTACCTTCATAAAGGGAAAAAATTAATGAGAGAATATTCGATGTTCAAGAAAAGATGCATGTTATGGTTTGGATCTGTAATGTCCCGTAAAAGCCTCATGTATTTGGATGCTGTGGATCACCTATGGATTCTGTGTGCTATTAAAAGGTGGGGCCTGCTCTCAGGAGGGGTGGATTATAGGTGTGTGGTGGAAGATAAGCATGTGGTTGATGCGATTAAAGGCACGTGTTGGATTAGGAGCATGTGGGAGATTAGTGACACACAATTGGGCACATGACCCTGGAAGACACAGATTTCTGGGGCTCAACCCAGAAGAGGCAGAACACTGAGGCTTGACCCAGAAGGGGCAGATCATTGGGACATGACCTGAAAGGGCACACACTACCAGCTCTGCCCTTCCTCCTTGGCTTGGCTCTGTCTGCCAAGCTATGAACAGCTAAGCCGCCACCATGAGCTTCCACTGTTACCAGCCACCCATGAGTGGACTATGACCTTCTCAAACTGTGAGCCAAAATAAAAGCTTTCCCCCTTCAAGCTGTGCATGTCCTGTCTTCCGTCATAGCAAAGAGAAAGTAACTAAAACAACGCATCACTGGTGTGTCTGAAATTTGATGTCATTATTTGAAAAGAAACATGTTGATATGGATGATACAAATAACCAAGCTCAATGAAGTATTTTTTTAAATTAGAATGATGGCTACTGAGGTACATGTGTTTGTTAAAACTCATTAAATTCTTTACATATGGTATTGCGACTTTATTTTAATCTTTGTCTACAGCTTTGTCATAGGTTTGATTCCCACAAGTGTAATTACATAGTCTAAGCAAAAGGATGAGCATCTTTCTGGTTTTACTTTTTAAATCAACTTTATCAAGATACAAATTAAATATAGCAAAGTATACCCATTTAAAGTACAGAACAATTTGATGACCAGGAGAAAGTTTTATAAAATACTTACGTGAAAAGTGCCAAATACAAAGCTAGAATGTCTAATTGTTTGTATATAGTTAGAAACACATCAATATTTTTATGATGGTTAACTCTAGAGGGGAGAGTTAGATTTTTTTTTTTTACACTTTCTGACTTAGGCAACACTCATTTTTAACTACTACATTAGAAAAGCAAAGACTAATACGTAAAATTGATGAGGAAAAAACTTTAAATGTACTTAATTTATTTGCTGTGTTTAAAACAAACAGTGAACCTAATATCTGTAAGAGGCTGGGTTGAGTCTGGACCCAGGAGGCGAGAATACCACAAACTTGTGGCATTTGCAGGGTTAGGGTAACACATGAACACACTCCTGGGCCTGAGGCTAACAGCCCATCTTAAAGACCAACCTCCTTAACAAAATCTTCGGTCGCTTGTCCCAGGCCAATTCCCCAGCCACACAGGCATGCACTAATGCATTTGGAAGAAGGATTTCAGCACCATCCCTCTCCGTGATGAGCATTTTTGGTTCCCAGGGCTTGGAATGCACTTCCTAGCTCCCAGGGTGTTAGCTGACACCTCATCCCTCAAAAACCCAGTTCTGTTGCTGGTTACCTCCCTGGGGAAGCCTCCTCACTCCCCAAATCAAATCCAGCCTCCTGTTGTAACTGTGAAGGCAAAGTTGTGATATTCCCTTCTTCCCCGTCACCAGTTCCACTCATGGACCTGTGTAATCGGTCCCTTAACATCCATTTCTCACTCTATCGTAAATTCCTGGAGAGCAACCGCAGGACCAGGTTCGTACACATCACTCACCACGCATTTGATGCCTCCAATAGTGTCTAGATGTCCGATGAACATGTGTTGAATGAATGTTTCCTCAGAGGTGATGAGTAAATCAAGAGGAGCTCACCCAGATTTAAAGTCCTAATGCTTAAAAGTCCTAACTCTCCAGGCCACCCTCCAAGACCAGTTACCTAGAAGTCCCAGGAAACCCCAGCTTATATCTTCCTCATTAACGTATGAACAGAAACTCAATTATTTTTTAATTCCATCAAGGCTCACTGGGGAGTCCCATACCCTGAGGATTTGACAGCAGGAGAAAGAAAATCTTTGTGAGTCAACAAAAGGTGATTACTACTTTTTTTTTTTTTTTTAACAAACTACTCTCCCTCCCTCCCTCCTGTTGTCGTAACAGGGTAGGAATGCAACCCGCCAGGGAAAAGTTACTCAAAGATTACTTCCCTCCCACCTTGAGGTTTCTACAGGTGAGGAGGTGTAATTCTAGAATCATAAACCATTCCCAGGCTGGGCACTGTTTCAAATTCCCATAACAGCTCTATAACAAGGTAGGTACTCTTACGTTTCCATTTTACAGATGGAAAAAGCTGAGGCACAATGAGATACAGACTTTGCTCTTAAGCGCTAAACTGCCTCTCATTTAAAAAGTGAACGTTGTCCAAATACAGACATTTACGACACACTGGAACATAGTGTTTCTTCACCAAAGAAGGCCAAAGAGAGGAAGGCAGAGGCTGGCATCCTTGCAAGGTGACAAAGATTGCCTTCCCAGCCTGAAACAGGAGCGATGATGCATGTGGAATGAACACCGACAGGCTCCCCCTCCCCCAAGAACAACACTCACTACTCTGTGGGGAGCTTCGGCGCACTGCCCAGCTGTGTGTTGTGGGTAGGAAGCAGGCATGGGCTTCAGTTCTCAGGCACTCTTTCATTCAACTGGGGCCCCAAGTTCACGCCTCGCTATAAACCCAAGTGAAGTGATCCACACAACTTACCACGTCTCATGACAGGGCAGCACCAGAACGAGCTGGCCATGACAGTACAGACAATACACCTCACCCAGTGCCAACGCACTGTAGTGGGTTTAATACGTATGAAACAAAAGGATGCCCTCGCCAGGAAAACACCCACTGCCTTCCCAATGGCACTCGGCACTGTAGTACCTGGCCCACAGGTTCTCAGTGCCCACTGGGCTCAGAATAAAATCCATTCTTTGTCACTGCCTACAAGGCCGTTCGGGGTGTGGTGGCCTTCATCTGCCTCCTGGCCTCCAGCAACACTGCTTTTCTACCATGCCTGGTACTCAGCTCCTTCAGGCCTGTGATCTTTTTCCTTGCTGGCTTCTTTGCTGATTTAGTCCTAAGTCTTGACCTGGCTGTGTGCTTCTCAAGATTCAGTTCTCAAAATGCGAGCATCACCTTCTTCCCCTAAGGCCTCACCCTTCCGGACCGGGAGCCCTAGAGAGCCCTGGCGTAAGTCCATCAGCCCAGGGAGGGTGGGAAGAGGAAAGGGAAGTAAACGCGATTAAAGTGCGATACATATAGGCACCAAGCCCCCAAGCTTAAAGTTAGCATGTAGCACAAGAAATACTAATAAAAACAATAATGTAGGGCAAAAAAGATTTGTAAGTTGTTTCTTATACGTCTATGTACCCATTTAATCGCTACACTTTACTACTTCTTTCAGTCTACGTACTATTCTGTTTCCTTAACACCTAAGAATTGATAAGCAGTAATATGTGGAAAGACAACTATAGCTAAATATCTCTCTACTATATAACTCAGGATTTCCACGACCATCACCCCGAGCTCTTCTGCTCTTGGGCTCAATAAATGTCATGTATGAAAAAGGGGAAAAAACCCAGCCCTGGCCCACAGCCTTCCATACTTCCACAACTGTTGGTTGAACGCTGGATACACTTAAACTTGTCAGCTTTTGCCACCCCTTCTCAAAATGCTCGGAGATATTTATAAAAAGACACGCAAGCGAGAGTGTAGAACATCACCTTGGATCAGGGCGGTCACCGCGGCTGACCGGGTAAATGGCACCGATGGAGGTCCCCAAGAAAGCCCTGTCCCGGCGGCGCACACACTCCCCGAGCCGCCGAACGCTGCCTACCTTGAACTCGGCGGAAAGTTGGGGCGTGTATTCGCGAGTCCAGAGCGCGCGCACCAGCGCCGCCAGCTGCTCGGTGACCTCGGCGCGGCCCGGCGCCGCCCGGTAGCGCCCCAGCGCCAGGAACTCGGCCAGCAGGTCGGTGTTGCTGAGACACTGCACCACGGCGTTCATGAAGCAGGTGTTGCCGTGGTTCTTCAAGCCCTGCGCACCCGGGGGCCGCGCCCCGTCGCCCGCGGGGAGCTGGGGCTGGGATCCCGGGGGTCGCTGCACGCCGGGGCTTCCCGGGGCCGCTGGTGGCGGGCCCGGGGCGCAAGGAAAGCCCCCCTCGCCGTCGCCATCGTAGCGCCCCGGCTCGGGCTGGGGCCGGGGCGGCGAGTTCCCGGGGCGGGCGCGGCTGCCCAGCGCCAGCAGGAAGCGGCTGAGCAGGCGGCGGAGGGAGCGACGGCGGCGGGGCCGGGGCGCGGGCGGGCCCCCTCCGGCAGCGTCCCCGGGGCGCGGGTCCATGGCTCCCGCCGGCGCTGCCCCCGCTGGGAGCCCCGGGCCCTCGCAGCCTCGCAGAGCGCCGGGCGTCAGCTACCTGCGGGCCAGGTGTGCGGGGACGGGGCGGGGGCGGAGCCAGGGGCGAGGTCGCCCCGCCCCACGCGGGAATCCGCCGCAGGGCCCGCCCCGGGCCGTGTCCGGCCACCCTGCCGCGCTCGCTGCGCCCGGGAGGTCCAGACGTGGATGAAAGCTCCGCGAGCCGTGGCGGTCGAGAGCCCCACCCTTCCTTGATTTCACCTCTGCTCCGATCCCGCCCATCCTCCAAGCTGTGGAAACCACCGAGAAACGGCAAATTCGAACGCGCCTAGGAAAGCGCAAAGCCCTGGCTCTGGCCAAGTTACTTGTAAGCGCGTCCAGGTGAAGACGGAGAGAGGAGAGGATCGCCCAAGGCCACCCACAGGTGCAGTGAGGGTTCGCGCCGGGCGCCGTGAAGGGGCGGGGAGGGCTTTGGTGCCCCGCGGGCTCAAGGGTGTGCGGACAGGTGGCCTCACCTCCGAGCGCCCGCCTGCTCCCTGGGGCGGGCGGAGCCTTTGCCTACACCCGCGATACAGGGTTTTTTTTTTTTTTTTTTTTTTTTTAAATCACAGACGAGGTTAGACTCATTTTTCAGAAACTTGCGAGTCTTTATTCTCATTTTAAGTGGCCTAGTGGACTCGATTTCCCGCAGTGTAGGAAGGCCACCCGATCTCTTAAAAAAAAAAAAAAAAAACCCACCACCGGAACTTGAGCCAGCTCCACAAATTGCCAAGCTCCCGCCTTTTCCAACCTTAGCAGGAAGTTTTCGGGCACTCAGGCGCGCCCCCTATTCGGTTGCCGACGCGCTCCTTAATGCAAAATCCTTACCAGTGGCTGCCCAATCAGAGTTAGTAGGGCTTTGCCCCGCCCTTGATTCCCCGGTAACCCTCGGGGCCTCTGCTTACTTTATCCCATAACTGTCAGGTTTATAATTAATCAGGTAAGGTCTTGCAAAATGAAACTTCTCATCAGTTTCTAGGACAGAAAGACATCAGCAGGATGCAGTATTACATCAGCGCCCTGAAATGTTACTTATTTAATAAGTGGTCATCCTTCATTAAATACCCTCCTTGATCTTTCATATAGGGTCGTAGCCATTTTTTATGCAAATTTTTTAAAAAGCAGCAGGGGTGGAAGGATAAAGACTATCTGTAGGACATAAGAATGAACCATGACTGGAAGCGTTTCTGGAAAATAATATCATTTACCCTCCCTGGAAAAAGATATCCTTTTGAATGATTAATATACAAGGTCTGCCTCACTGCCCTGCTGGTGGTAAGCACTAGAGAAAGGTTTTATGGTCAACTCCAATAAAGCATCTCTAATTTCATTTCAGTTTCTTTGGAAAGCATGCATGTTTAACTCTGCAAGGAATTCTGCTGATGCCTCAACACATCATTTCACCAAATTCTCACAATAATCTTCTGAACTGGAATTTAGTCTCACTTGATAAAAGAGAAAATTGAGACTGAGAGTTTTTGATAGCTCATCCAAGGTCTGAGTTCAAACCTATCTTGCCCCATACAGCTTGATCTGTGAAAGAATGATTAAGAAGGTAAATTCAGCTCACCTCATTTTTACTTTTATTTGTATACTTATTTACTTGTTGTGGTACTGGGGATTGGGCCCAGCACCTTCACACTGAACAATATCCCCAGCCCATTTTCATTTTCGATTTTTAAAACAGGGTCTCACTAAGTTGCTAAGTTGTCTAGGCTAGGCTTGAACTTGTGACCCGCCTGCTTCAGCCTCCCAGAGTGCTGGGATTACAAACCTGCACCATCAGGCTGGCTTGTCTCTTTTTATAAGATAATAGTAATGCAGTCTATGGAGAGATCGTGCAGAAATTCTGTGGAGTTTTGCAGTCACAGAAAAAAGACGATATAGGTAGCCAACAACCCAGAATTTATTAATTAAAAAAATCTTTACTATCAGGACAAAATATATGTATAAAGAGATTTCAGTTTTAATTTACAGTTTAAGAATGTGAAATCCATTCTACAAAGAAACTTAGTATTCTGACTAAAGAATAAAAACTGAGGTGTAAGAAATCAAGACTAATTATGGAATATCCCAACTCAGTCTCCAGGAACTGTACCCGGGGCTGAGTCCCATGAGGTGCTGCTGGTGGCCTCAAGAGGTGAAGGGGTATTTCCATCGCAAAATGGCTCCGTCCGCACTCACGCTGATGATGTACTTATTTCCTGGACTCACACGAATTCGTGTGATGTTGCCACTGTGTCCCACCCCAACATGTGTCACTTCACCCTCGTTATAATCCCAAACTTTGACCAGATGGTCATTTCCACCTGAAAAACACAATTCATGCATTCATTGCTGTGATAGAATACAGGCATCCCTGGTCTCAAGGAACAATATTGTTTTCAGCGCATTCCCCATGCACTGATTTAAATAAAAATCTATTGCTACGTAACACTTTTACTTGATTTCAAATATCTAGGTGTGTTGTAGTAAATTGGGGGAGGGGAATCCCAGGAAGGGAAATCAGCCTTCATCCTATCACTCAGAAATAACTCCTCAGAGCGTCCTGGAGGTGTACAGGTAGGTGTACACAAAAGTGTCCTCGTCACACAGGAAACTGTGATTGTACAGTGTCTAGTTTGATAGCTTCCTGTCGATGTGTTTGTGGAACTTCAATTGAATGGTGTTGTTCCAGTTGGCGTGTTGAAAATAAAACATGACTGGGCCAGCCGTAGGGACACACACCTGTAGTTCCAACACTCTGAGGCTGGAAATAGCAAGTTCTGGCCCAGTTTAGGCAATTTGGTGACTTAGCAAGGTTTTTTTTTTTTTTTTTTGAGATAGAGTTTTCCTCTGTAATGCAGACTGGTTCTGAACTCACTCTGTAGCTCACTCTGGTCTCAAACTCACAGCAATCCTCTTGCCTCAGCCTTTGAGTACTGGGATTACAGGTATGCCCCACCACACCAACATGGTGCTGGGGAATGGAACTCAAGGCTTTGCGTTTCCTAGTCCTGCACTTTAAACACTGAGCTACACCTCCAACCCTTAGCAAGACTCTTTAGCAAATAAACATAAAAAAGAGCTAGGGACTTAGGTCAATGAGAAGGCCCTGGATTAAAAACCTACTTTTGGGGGGGGGGGGGGGATGACTCTTCCCCACCAAAAGTGTTTGGACTTCAATAGAAAAAGTATGGGAAGATAACTGGATAAGATAGGATATTTAAAGGCCCACTTCTATCACAGATGCCTGCCACAAAAAGCAAAACTAGCAACACAAGTCTTAGCTTTTATTTAGGACCCTGTGGCTCCTATGCACGTTTCCTTTTGTTGAACTATGACTTTGGGATTTTTCTCTTCCACCTACATTGGCAGTTCTATTCAGATCTGAACCGAATGGCCGCCAACCTAAAAGTTCCATGTTCACTTCTAAATAAGCATTCTAAATTGTTTTCTTTTCTGAGCCCTAGACTCACCTGTGACGAAATGCATTCCTTCCTCTGTGATATCCATACCGTTTATTGACCCAGACAAGGAACCTTCCAACTCTCTGATTACTGACCCATCAAATACTTCCCAGTAAGCAATCTGGAATTCAGGAGAAAAGCATTAGCTGGGATCCAGCTCAGAAGACGCATCCATGCACATGCTAACAAAAGATGGCTCCACTTTATATAGAAGGTAGCAGAAATACACCAGGGGATGGCATTGGCTGAAAGTATAAATAGGCTACAGCAGGAGGTGGAGAAACCATTCTAATATTTTTAGTATTGGCTTTTACATTTGCATGCTATTTAGAGAGCTGTTGATATGCTGATAAACCTGGACTGTGGCAGAAAGAGCTTTTGATAAGACTAAGCAGATTGAATCTGTAGCAAAATGTAAAAAAAAAAAAAAAAAAAAGAAGAGCAGAGCCTCGGAAGCAGCTTGTGATTCTATGCTTAGAGGAGGAAAGAAAAGCTACAATCCTGCTGGGAGACAAAGTTCTCTCCTTCCAGCGGGTAACTGGCAAGTTGGGAATAAGTGTCCGTCTCCTTTCCGGAGACAGGGCTGCCTCAGTCCCTGCCCTCTACGGCTAGACCTTCCCTCTTCCTTGTCCCACCCTTATTCTCAACTTCCTCTTCAACCAGGAAGCAATAAAATACTCCACTGGGTGGGGTTTAAAGACAACCTAGGTCCTGTCCTGGGAGAGGGAACTAAGGTAAGGGAAGGAGGATACTGGTGCTGAAAAAGGAGAGACTTTGCTCTGAATATACAGTGTCATCTCTGGACATCAACGGGGGATAGATTCTTGGGGCACTCCAAGGAAAAGAAAATCCACAAATGCTCAGTCCCTCATAGAATATGGTAGAGAATTTGCATAGAACCTATGCATATCCTCTAGTATACTTAAAATCATCTCTACATTACTTATGACACGTAATGCAATGTGACTGCTGAGCAAATTGTTGTAATGCTGTATTGTTTAGGGAATAAAGGAATGGGAGGACACCTCTACCTGTTCAGTGCCAGTTTTTCCACCCAGGGATGTTTTTTTTCAGAGCTGGCTGAATGTGCAAGTGTGGGACCCTCTAATATGGAAAGCCACTGGGCTTACCTTCCTGTCTGTCCCACTAGTGATGATCTGGAACTCTTCAGGGTGGTAACAAACACACTGGAATGAGGTATTGGCCAGGATCATCTGATTCCTTCTAAGACGCCTGAGAAATGGAGTTGAAAGCCATGAGAGTCAACAGTCTCGTCCCCAGAAAATATATTTAGTATTCAAACATTCAAACTGCTTTTCGTAGAAGCTGAGATTGTGGTTGGTTTTACATAGCTCAGCACAGCGGCGCTTTTCATCTTCAAAGTAGACTTCTGGGAATGTGATTCAATGGTTATTGTGGTTTGGCTCTGGGGTGTTCTCCTCGTGTGTTTGGATGTTGTGGATTATGGGTGTGTGATAGATGTTTGGTGGATTATAGGTGTGTGGAGGATTAGGGTCACGTGATATGTTATGGGCATGTGGCATAAGACTGTGATGACCTGGAAGGGGCAAATCACTGGGCAGGACCTGGAAGGGTAGATATGCTAGCTCTGCCCTTCCTCCTTCCCTGGGCTTCCTGCTGGCAATGGCTGGAGCAGTGCCCTCTGCCAGACCCTTCCTGCTATGTGCTTCTACCATTGCAGTTTTGTCTCATTAGGAAAACTGCAAACCTCATAACTAAGTTTAGCATTTTTAAAGATTTTGGTACAGATTAACCAAACATAGCTGCAATCTTAAAGGAAGGCTTAAAGGACTTGAGGCAGTCATAGACCATGCATGGAAATGTTTAGATATTACCTTCTTATTACACATTTTCCCAATAAGCTCAAGCATAGAGTGATCCCTTCTACAGGTGAGGTGTTAAACTAACAGTTGGGTTCTTGTCAGAAATGTTGGTTGTGTTTTGCAAGTATCATGTCATTGTCCCCATCCCAGGTACCTACACAAGGTCCCAAATGATGCATGTCCCATCCGTGCTGGCGGTGACACATTCCTCATTGCTCTTCTTCACCCGAATGCAGGACACGGAGGACTTGTGTTCCTTCAGAGCTTCCACTAGTGTCTGGGTCTGGCAGCCTATCTGCCACACCCTCACCTACGGCCCCAAAGCACATGCTCTCAGTACAAACGTGGGTATTCCAAAAGAGACCAAAAAGGATCCTGAGGGTTTTTCACCCCAACAGTGTGTGTGTTTTTGCTTTCCTTTTTTGGGGGGGCACAGAGGGAAGGGTACTGGAGATTGAACCCAGGACCTTCTCATTGAGCTACATCCCAACTCTTTTCTTTTTGAGACAGAGTCTTGCTAAGTTGCCCAGGCTGACTCAAACTTATGACTCTCCTGCCTCAGGCTTCTAGAATATTGAAATCACAGGTATGCATCACCTACCTGGCTCATTTTTAAAATTCTCTATCCCTGTCTCAGTTGGGTGAGATGGGGATGCTGTATGAAAGGGCAGGAATATTTGTGGACAAGATGCAGTCATCTTTTATGGAGCTGGAGCAATGCTACCAATGATTCTGTACCTGTTTCCCCTTATGGGCTGAGAGATTTATCAGATACCCAGTAGAAAAATCAATAATGCAAAAGTCTCCACTAAAGCAAGTGGGATAATAGATCTGCTCATTTCTGCTGAACATTGCTCTCAAATTTCTAGTGCCATCAGGAAATTTCTTGCATACCCAGAGTCAGATTTAAACTTTTGCATCAGCGGTTCAATTTTCATCCTTTAAAATCAGTGGTTCTCAGCCCTGTGGAACCTGATAGCCATCTTGTACTGCAGTTATTTTCAAATGCCTGTTTACTCTTCAGAAATGGAATTTATAGACAATATAACTACTAACATAAAATTTAAATATTTTGAGACAGGGTCTTGCTCTGTAGTCCAGGCTGAATTCACTACGTAGCCCAAGTTAACCTTGAACTCATCATGGCCAACCTTCTGCCTCAGCCTCCCAAGTGCTGGTATTACAAGCATGTGCCACCACACCTGGCTTACATGGTGCTGGGAAATCAAACTCAGGGCTCTGAATTTGCCAGACAAGCACTCTAAGTGTTGTACTAGTCCTTTAGCCCACTCTCCATAAAATTTCAAAACACTCAATATGATGCCCTAATTGTCATAAAAAGAATAAATAAGAGGGAAGTTATTTTGTTATTATATAACAGTATTAATAAGTCCTTTAATAAATAAAGGCCTGGCTACAACTACAACAGAAAACATAGTAAGGTAATTAGATGTGCATATCTTCTGACAACGAATATACTAGATTTATAGGAAATAAAAAAAGCAGAAGCTACTCTGTACTAATAACATAGGACAGTGGGAGAACAGCAGTTCAAATGAACATCTTATTAGAAACTGGTGTTAAGATAAATCACAGCAGATTAGATTTCTGCCTGATAAGAAGAAAATAACTTTAAGTGACCTAAGGAAATCATCCTAAAACCACTTCCACATTGTCAAAGTAAAGAAAACAAGCAGGTGTGAGCTCATGGGAAATGGGCTGGGCCGAACTCATTTTTATAGTGTCCTACAATGTCATATGGTAATGACTCGCATCCAAGAAAACACATCACTGACTTTTTTGGTTTTGGTGCTTGAACTCTGCTATGATTTGGCTCTGTGTGTCCTCCAAAAGCCTCATCTATTTCGTTGTAGTCAGATACTGTCCAACCATGTTCTGTTGGGAGGTGGAGCCTGGCCGGAAGGGGCGTATACTTGAGGCCTAACCTGAAAGGGTTGTGTCACTCACTTGTAGGTCAGAAAATGAGGGAGGGGCACCCACTCTCAGTGTGGAGGCCAACCAGCAGGTTAAACTAAGTATAGGAAGGAAGAAGAAACATTGGTACAGCTTTTTCCTGGAAAGCTTTGGTCTTGCCTGAGTCTCCAGACATCCACTGCTCCTGCTTCACTTGGCTTTCGGTCTGCAGTGTCATAAGCGGCTCTCTATCCTCTGCCTTGGGCTTCCACATCTGCCAGCTGCCCACAAATGGACTGTGTGAGACCTTCTGAAAGCTGAAATAAATCTTTCTTCCCTTAAGTTGTGGATGTCTGGTTTTTTTTTTGTCCTAGCAACAAATAAGTAATTAAAACAAACCCAGAGCTGTGTGCATGCTGATTGTATGCTACCACTGAACTATACTTTTGGGCAAATCTATCTTGAAATCCTTCTCCATGTGGAGGCCTGTATTTAGTCTTTAACAGGGGCAATATTGAAACTATTTAATAAGTATGGTGTGGACATCTGCTACACTCTGCTAAAGACTCCTCATGGTGTTGGATGTTTTTCTCCTTGAAAAATATTTTCCAGCTGAGACAGGAGGACTGCTGTGTATTTGAGGTCAGCCTGGGCTACATAGTGAGTTCAGGATCAGCCTGGGCTACATAGTGAGTTCAGGATCAGCCTGGACTATAGAGTGAGACTCTGTCTCAAAAAAAAAAAAAAAAAAAAGAATGTTCTATATAGCTAACAGAAAAAGAACATGTTGAATGTTAACACAGCAAGGCTTTAGGGGGAGTTGGGGAGCTGGGGCATAGGGGAAGGGACTCTGAGATAAACCTATGAGTGAAAAGTGTTCTAGGCTCCTGAAATGATGAAAGGAACAGGTGGTATGTAATAATTTCAATAGTGGCCACATCACCTGCTTTAAAAGATAAAGACAGTTTATGCAGTGATGATCCTTGGAGGAACAGGATATCAAAGCTCTGGCTACACACTTTTATGTCTCTCTCTCTCTCTCTTTTTTTGAGTCAAGGTCTTGATCTATAGTCCAGGCTGTTCCTGAATTCACTATGTAGCCCAGGCTGATCTTGAACTAATGGCAGTCCTCCTACCTCAGCCTTCCAGTGCTGGGATTATAAACATTCACTACCAAGCCTGGTTTATGTGGTGCTGGATAACTGAACTCAGGGCCTTGCGCTTGCTAGACAAGTACTCTAACTGCTGTGCTATTCTTCCAGCCCCTTATGTCTGTATCTTAAATGACATCTCTGTAAATAATTGTATTTATGTGTCTACTTATAAGATTAAAACTCTAATTAATAATATATTTTAGGGCTTCATCATGATCTTAATTTGGCCTTGCCTGAACCCTGCTACATGTATAGATGGCTTCCTATGACTTAGTTATTCCAAATTAAAGCTTTGAATTTTTAAAAAAGTTGTTTTCAGGAGCAATACCTCCCCTTCCCCACCACCGCTGATGACCCTTTTACAGTCACTGGTGGTGGTGATGGCAGTCACTCCAATCCTGTGGGCACTGTTGATGATGTATATCAGCCGGCCTGTCTCGGGGGCAAAGGCTCGGATTTTGCCATCGTTCCATGCTGGCATGAGAGGGAGACAAAAGGCAGGAAGGATAAGTATACTCACTCCCCCTCTGTGAGAATGGGGACCGGGAGAGGCAGTAAGGATGGAGGAGACGTGCCCGCCCCCACAATCATCCAGTGACCATATATGTCTCCTCCCTGTACCCCACACTGGCTACACTTGGCTCAGGGAAAAGAGGGCTTTGCTCAGTTGCCCTGCCTGCAGGTGCCTTCCATGCCAAGTGAGGCAGAGGGACGAGGGGAGGCAAAAGAGAGGTTAGCGTCCACCTGTCCGTCTTCTGCAGACCTGAGTATGCAACTGGTTAACTGATTTCATTCCTGGGATGTACTGTTCCACAATTCTAAGTGATTATTGGCTTCTTGCATTCTCACCACCTTTCCTACATCAACGACCATTGCCACCATCCACTCATTTGCATAAGTCTCTGCTTCCTCCACATTCTGCTTACCCAGCCCAGTCCAGTATCCAATCCATCAGCAAGTCCCACAGCTCCACTGGGAAAAACATCAAGAATCTGACCACCTGGTAACACCTGCACCAGTACCTCTCCATCCAAGGCTCAACCAAGTCTCTCCTAAATATTAACTTGTCTATTTATGTGATTATGAGGATTAAGCCCAGGGCCCTTGCATTAAGCTACACCCCAGCCCTTTTTAATTTTTGAGATGGAGTCTTGCTAAGTTGTACAGGTTGGGCTCAATTTTGAGATCCTCCTGCTTTAGCCTCTTAGAGTGTGGGATTATAGGCATGTGCCACCAATCCCTGCTGTCCTGTCTGTTGTTTGTAGAAACTGGAGCTTGAGCCTATGGCCTTCTCACTGAACTATGTTCTCACTTGCTAAGTTTCCCAGGATGGGCTTAAATTTAAGCGTTTCCAGTCTTAGCTTCCCAAAGTGCTGAGATTATAGGTCTGTACTTCTAGCTTGGCTCTCCTGGATTATTTTAAGGGCTGTCTCCTTGGTCTCCACTTTTGTTAAAGTAATCTATTCAGGGGTTGGGTCAACGTTTTAAAAATCATGTTGCCTTCTTGGTTAAGAACTCACAAAATCTTTTCCCACTTTTACTTACAATTAAAAGCCAATTCTTTAATCCTATACAGTAGAGACCGTGTCCCTCTACCTAACTCTTTGACCTCATCTGCAATCACTCTCCCTGAACTCCTGCCCTACTCGCAACCTCTAAGCTCCAGGTACACTGACCTTGTTACACCAAGTGGTTTCCCATGTCAGGATCTTGACACTTGTTGTTCCCTGCCTGGAATATTTTCCTTGGAAGTAGGCATGTTATCGTTAACTTTGGTGTCACCTCTTGATCTTAGAAATTTTTTTGGTCTTTTTTTTTTTTTTTTGGTGGTGGTAGTGAGGATTGAACCCAGGGGTTTTATACTAAGAGCTACATTTCTCCTTCCCCTTTGATTTGTCCAGGGCCTTCATACTGAGCTACATCCCCAGCACCTCCCACCCCACTTTTAAGATGTTTATATATATTTTTTCTGAGACAGGTCACACTGTAGTCCAGGCTGGCCCTGAACTCACAGCAATCCTCCTGCCTTAGCCCCATGTGTGATGGGATTACAGGTGAGTGCCACCACTCCTGGCCTGTGTGGTGCTAGGGAATTCAACTTAGAACATGCACTTGTGAGGCAAGCACTCTAACTGCTGTGCTATTCCTTCAGCCCCCATTTTATTTCTGATTTTGAAACAGGGTTTTGCTGCATTGCTAAGTGGCCCAGAGTAGGCTTGAACTTAGGATCCTTTGGCCTCCACCTCCCACAGTGCTAAGATTCAGGCCTGTGCCACCAGACGTAATTAATGACCCTAATAATCTTAAATAGGATGCTCAAGGTCGATCCCACTTCAACAAAGTCTTGAGGACATGAGAGAGAGTGGAATATGTGCTGAGAGTACCCAGGGGAAGGACATTCCAGGCAGCTGGAACAGCTGGCCCAGAAGCCCAGAGACTTTGCAGAATGGAAGTGAGGCAAGCATGGCTGGAGAGAGCAAGCAGCAAGAGAAGTCAGAGGCAGGAGGGTGGAGGCAGGACGGGAGAACCAGTTCTGTGTAGGGCCTTGCAAGCAGTTGCTGGAATTCTGCCTTTCAGGGAGTAAAGATATCTGAGCCCCGTAGATGGTGTGCTCAATCTCTGCACTTTAAACTGGATTTCTGGCTTCTGTGCTGAGGATAGAGAGGGGAAAAGAGTGACAGTGGGGACAGAAGCAGGGAGAACGGGGGCAGCTACGGAAGTAACGAGGCATGCAGTGTGATGGCTAAAATCAGGGTGATGGATGCCCGGCTATATGGTGGCATGAGAGCCACTGGGGGACACAATGTGGATTTAAGAGAAGCGGAGGCAGCAGTCACCCCGAAGTTCTGACTGTGGATTTGTCAGCTTCTGGTGTATTGTAGCCAAGAGCTGCTGGTGGCCACTATGTGGAGAAGACATGCCCAAGAAGGACACCAACAAGGAGGAAACAGCCAAGAAGATGGGTGTGAGAGGGGGCACCATTCCAGTGCCTGCACCTAAAGACCCATTCGGCTGAATTGATATGAACCAGTACATTTACTTTGTGACCACAGGGGAAATGTGCAGATAGATTAGATACATAACAATAGTAAGAAATTAGGGAAAAACATTCTTAGAGATGTGTAACGAAGAACTTAGATGTAAGATAACATACTATTTTATAATTTACTTGAAATACTTGGCATGTATCCCAGGTCCTCAGGAGGCTGAGGCAGGAGAATTACAAGTTACAGGTCTGCCAGGGCACCTTAATGAGAGCCTGTCTCAAAATGAAAAAAGAGAGGTGGAGGGGATTGCTGAAAATGTAGCTCAGTGTTCCTTGAGTTCAATCCTCAGTACACTTAGTGGCCTACTGGTACAGGCTTGGTATCCTAATATTTTGGAAGGCTGAGACAGAAGGATCATGAGGGCAAGCCCAGCCTGGGCAACTTAGTGAGACCCTGTCTCAAAATTAAAACTAAAATATGGGCTGGGGATGCAGGTCATTGGGAAGGCCTGAGGTTGGATCCCCAGTATCACAATTAAGCAATTAATTAACATTCCTTTGAAGCAGAACTTAGTTTGAATCAGGTTTTTAGCTCTCAAGCAACAAAAAAGATTCTAACACAAGCATCCTGAACTCACTAGGGCCTCAGAACCATTTCAAAAGTAAATTACTAAACTGCTCTCTGAGAGAAAGATCCATATGGTCTGCAGCAATTTGAGAGCAGAGCAACAGCTTACTTGGTCCTTCCAAGCTCAGAGACCCTCCCAGCTGGAAGGGAGCCCCAAACAGAGGCTACATTAGAAGTACAGAGGCTTAGACAGCAGGAGGCTCTTTCAGGTTGTCACAGGTAAACACTAGTGGAGGGCAAGAATGACAAAGTTCAAAACCACAGCCAGGGGACCTGGGACCACATTTTGACAGGGAGCTGTTACCTGAAATGATGCTCTTGCCATCTCTCATCAAGTCGATGGCGTGGCAGGTCATGTTGGGCACAGTGATCCGCAGCAGCTCCTTGTTGGACATCGTGTGCCATACCCTGATGTCCTTCTTGGCACAGGTGGCGAACAGCTCAGCGGTGCCACTGCAAAGAAGCCATAGGGAGATGAGAGATGCGGCCATAAAAAGACACACTGTGTATCTTAAATAAACATTTGAACCCAAGGCATGTTTCATAAGATAGAGGGCAATGTGCCTGTTAGGTAGCAATTATTCAAAGGCTAGAAGAACTCAGCGATTTCTCAAGTGAAGTGGCATTTACTACCCTCAAATCATCTGAGAAAATCTTTTGTACTCCTTTCCCTTTGTGAGAGGTTAGGGCAAAGTTGCTCAATAGGAAAAAGTCAATTTGAAATCTCCCTTAGTCTTGGAAGACTAGAGGATAATAACATTCCTTTAAAAAAAAAAAAAACCTACCATGTTGAGGTGTAATTAACATAAAAAGCCGCGCATATCTAATGTGTGTAACTTGATGAGCTTGGAGATAAGTGTATATGCAGTAAGTGACATTTCTGAGAATAAAAATGCCTATGGGATAAAGAAGAGTACCTTTCCTGTAAAGTAGAAAATCTTACCAAAACTCCAAAGAATAAAAGGGCAATGGTGGTAGAGTTCATGTTTGCTGAGAATCCAAAAAGTCTCCCAGAGGAGTTGGGGATTTAGCTCAGTGGGACAGTGCCTACCTAGCAAGTGTGAGGCCCTGGATTCCATCCTCAGCACCAAAGAGGGAGGGAGGAGATGTGGGGGAGGGAGAGAGAGAGGGAGAGAGAGAGGGAGAGAGAGAGAGAGAAAGAGAGAGAACAAAAAAAAAGTATCCCAGAGGCAGCAGTCTGTCAGGCTCAAAAACCAAACCAAAACCCAAAACAAGAAGCCAACTTGTACATAGAATGAAAAGTATCAAAATGTCAAAGGAATCTGGATTATTTGAATTTTCATAGAAAAAAGGAATGATACAGGGGTGTAATAAACCATCTGGTTTGTAAGTAGCTACGCTCTGTGGAGACCAAAGCTAATCTCTAGGTATAAATACTTCTCAAGCAATTTCTACATTTCATCACAAGCATATTGAAAAAAAAAGTGTCTTATTTTAAGATTGGCTCACTTTGCAATGAACAGGATAAATAAGTGGATTTCTTCTACACATTTAGCTCTGGGAGTCTGAGTCAAAAATATAATGCAAGACTAGTTACTTAGAGTAAGTGCTGGAATAAGACAGGAGATAACCTTGGAGCTCCTACTCAGACAGTTCTGATTTTTTAAAAAAAGTCTAATCAAGCCAATATTAGAAAGATAATAGTTACTTAAAATATGATGAAAGTAGATTTTTTTTTTTTTTTTGAGACAGGGTCTAATTCTGATCTGAGCTAGTCCTGAACTCACTATATAGCTCATACTGGTCTCAAAGCCATTTTCCTGCCTCAGCCTCCCAACCATGCTTGGTTTAGTGTGATACTGAAGAGTTAACTCCGGGCCTGTGCTTGCTACGCAAGTGTTCTAACCACTGTGTTAATTCCTTCAGCCCTAAAGTAGATTTAATAGAGATTACAAAATTAACAAAATTAAAAACAGAAAAAAGAAAAAGTTGAAAATTAAATAGCCTAGACACCTGTGGGGAAACATTAAATTATTCAACACATTACTTGAATCTTACAAGGATAGAAGGGAAAAAAGATGAAAATGTTTAAATAATGACAAAAATTCCCAATTTGCTGAAAAACATCAGTTTACAGATTCAAAAAGCTTAGCAGACTCCAGGTAGCATGAAAATAAAGAGAAAGACACTTCACGGCCAATAGATGAAGGACAAAAGTAGAGACAACGTGGGCTGGGGGTGAAGAATGCTTGCCTAGCACGCACAGTACCCTGGGTTCAATCCCCCAGCACCCAACACCAAATAAAAAATTAACCAGGTGTGGTAGTGCATCTTGTAATCCCAGCACTCAGGAGGCTGATGCAGGTGGACTGCCATTAGATTGAGGCCAGCCTACCTAAACAGTGAGTTCAGGGCCCGACTCAACAGAGTGAGACTCCACCAAACAACAACAAAAAAGAGATAATCATGCACACTGATAGACAAAAATGACACATAACGAAGTGTCTCAGTTACTTTTTTGTTGCTGTGACTCAATACCCGACACCCACAAATTTAGGAAAGGAAAGGTTTACTTGAGGTCACAGTTTCAGAAGATCACAAGCCATTCAGGGGCGGCTGGCAACAATCAAAGTACACGGCAGAGGCAGGGGTGGAGGCAGCTTCTCAGGACATCACAAACAGGAAGGCAAGCTGAGACCAGTTGAGACTAGTCCTAGTCCTCCAGGAAGGCAGGTGCAGCTTATATATCCTTCCAGGTCTCTGCCCAATAATTAGTCCCTCCTGCATCCAGGTGTGGCCACTACACACCGTTAATCCTAACTCACACGCCTTTAGTCTTAACTGTAATCCACCCCTCCAGACCAGACCCCAATCCACCAACATCACATGGTTCCATAGGCAATCCATAACATTAAAATACATGAGACTTTTGGGGGACATTCCAGATCCTAACCACAACACGAAGAGAACAATAATAAGAAAACAGAATGACTTCCTACTAGGAACTATGGAGTCCAGAAGGCATTGGAATGATATATTCAAATAGATGAAAAGAAAACTATCAAGAGCATTAGACAAAAACTGAGAGAATTCTTCTCCAGCAACTTAGATTTGTTAGAAGATGCTAAGTGAAGTTCTTTAGGCTAAAAGGAAAAGATAACAGATGGCAACGAGCTATATAAGAAAGAGTAAAGCTGAGTGTGACAGTATATGCCTATAGTCCAGCTTTGGGAGGCTGAGGCAGGAAGACCCCAGGTGGGGCAGCCTGGGCAGCTTAGCAAGAGCCTGTCTCAAAAAAAAAAAAAAAAAAAAAATGAGCAAGAGATGTAGTAACACAAGTGCTTGCCTGGTGTATATGAGGCCTTGAATTCAAGGTCCAATACTACCACCAAAAAGAGAAAAAAAAATGTATGTATGTATATACATACATATATAGCTCCAATATATAAACAAGCACAAACATTTCTAAATTTTTCTTTTTAACATCTTGAAAATATGATTATTTAAATAAAAAATAATATTACTTTTATAGACTTATTTTAATTACATGTGAGAACACTCACTCAAAATGGGCA